>CM076910.1:19477833-19480214 GCA_039519145.1 Kokia cookei | reverse complement strand
GTGTGACCTACTTCGTTCAGTTGCGTATTGCTGGTAAAGTTTTTTTAGCTCTTTAGGGGGGGAGTGATTCGGGACCAGACCCAGGGGTTGTCAAGGGCACTTCCCATGCCCATCCCATGCCCCAACGTCGGAGCCCCCCACCACCGGTTAGGTTCCCGGTGGTGCTCCGGCGAGCCGTCCCCGGCAACCGTCCGGTGACTATTCCGGCAAACTTCCGGCAAGGCATCTCGGAACATAAAAAATGATGCGAAGAGTCCCTCCCCCTTCCCAAAGCTATGGATATCATTACATGTTCATTCGCCTATGAATGAAACGTCCCTTTCCCCTCCCCTCTTGCAACAAGATCCTCCGCCACCTTGAGACATCGGTGGTGCGGGAGCCTCATACAACACCGGCAACGTATGCCATTGGTTAAGTATGGGTCCATCGGGTAGCAACGGGACCTTGTGTGGGAGCCTCGGACACCATAGGCGACCTAGGCCGTGCGGGAGCATCCAACACCATCGGCAGCTTAGCACCCGGTTCGTCGTTGCTAAGAAAAATGCCCCTGTTTCAGACATGTGCGAGAGCATCGGACACCACCGGCACCTTGGTGCCTCGGATGTGCGGGAGCCTCGGACACCACCGGCACCTTGGTGCCTCGGATGTGCGGGAGCCTCGGACACCACCGGCACCTTGGTGCCCCGGATGTGCGGGAGCCTCCGACACCTTGGTGCCTCGGATGTGCGAGAGCATCGGACACCATCGGCAACTTAGGCCGATGGTGGTGCGGGACCATCGGGAAGTATCGGCACCTTGGTGCCTTCGATGTGCGGGAGCATCGGACACCATCGGCAACTGAGGCCGATGGTGGTGCGGAACCATCGGGAAGCATCGGCACCTTGGTGCCTTCGATGTGCGGGAGCATCGGACACCATCGGCAACTTAGGCCGATGGTGGTGCGGAACCATCGAGAAGCATCGGCACCTTGGTGTCTCGGGTGTATGGGAGCATCGGGCACCATCGGCAACTAAGGCCGATGGTGGTGCGGGACCATCGGGATCCATCGGCACCATGGTGCCTTCGATGTGCGGGAGCATCGGGAAGTATCGGCACCATGGTGCCTTCGATGTGCGGGAGCATCGGACACCATCGGTAACTTAGGCCGATGGTGGTGCGGAACCATCGAGAAGCATCGGCACCTTGGTGCCTCGGGTGTATGGGAGCATCAGGCACCATCGGCAACTAAGGCCGATGGTGGTGCGGGACCATCGGGATCCATCGGCACCATGGTGCCTTCGATGTGCGGGAGCATCGGACACCACCGGGAATTATCGGCACCATGGTGCCTTCGATGTGCGGGAGCATCGGACACCATCGGCAACTAAGGCCGATGGTGGTGCGGGACCATCGGGAAGTATCGGCACCATGGTGCCCTCGATGTGCGGGAGCATCGGACACCATCGGCAACTTAGGCCGATGGTGGTGCGGAACCATCGAGAAGCATCGGCACTTGGTGCCTCGGGTGTATGGGAGCATCAGGCACCATCGGCAACTAAGGCCGATGGTGGTGCGGGACCATCGGACACCATCGGGAAGTATCGGCACCATGGTGCCTTCGATGTGCGGGAGCATCGGACATCATCGGGAAGTATCGGCACCATGGTGCCTTCGATGTGCGGGAGCATCGGACACCATCGGCAACTTAGGCCGATGGTGGTGCGGAACCATCGAGAAGCATCGGCACTTGGTGCCTCGGGTGTATGGGAGCATCAGGCACCATCGGCAACTAAGGCCGATGGTGGTGCGGACCATCGGACACCATCGGGAAATATCGGCACCATGGTGCCTTCGATGTGCGGGAGCATCGGACACCATCGGGAAGTATCGGCACCATGGTGCCTTCGATGTGCGGGAGCATCCGACGCCATCGGGAAGTATCGGCACCATGGTGCCTTCGATGTGCGGGAGCATCGGACACCATCGGTAACTTAGGCCGATGGTGTTGTGGGACCGTCGGGAAGCATCTGCACCTTCCATGTGCGGGAGCATGGGACACCATCGGCCCAAAAAAAGCGCGGGACCATCAGCAACTTGGCGCCAAAAAAAAAGTGTCCCTGTTTCAGACATAATAATGTTTCCTGGTAGCACATCGGTAAAGTTTTTTTAGCTCTTTAGGGGGGGAGTGATTCTGAGGGACCAGACCCAGGGGTTGTCAAGGGCACTTCCCATGCCCATCCCATGCCCCAACGTCGGAGCCCCCCCCACCACCGGTTAGGTTCCCGGTGGTGCTCCGGCGAGCCGTCCCCGGCAACCGTCCGGTGACTATTCCGGCAAACTTCCGGCAAGGCATCTCGGAACATAAAAAATGATGCGAAGAGTCCCTCCCCCTTCCCAAAGCT
>CM076910.1:19465333-19467833 GCA_039519145.1 Kokia cookei | reverse complement strand
ACACCATCGGGAAGTATCGGCACCATGGTGCCTTCGATGTGCGGGAGCATCGGACACCATCGGCAACTAAGGCCGATGGTGGTGCGGGACCATCGGGAAGTATCGGCACCATGGTGCCTTCGATGTGCGGGAGCATCGGACACCATCGGCAACTTAGGCCGATGGTGGTGCGGAACCATCGAGAAGCATCGGCACTTGGTGCCTCGGGTGTATGGGAGCATCAGGCACCATCGGCAACTAAGGCCGATGGTGGTGCGGGACCATCGGACACCATCGGGAAGTATCGGCACCATGGTGCCTTCGATGTGCGGGAGCATCGGACACCATCGGGAAGTATCGGCACCATGGTGCCTTCGATGTGCGGGAGCATCGGACACCATCGGCAACTTAGGCCGATGGTGGTGCGGAACCATCGAGAAGCATCGGCACTTGGTGCCTCGGGTGTATGGGAGCATCAGGCACCATCGGCAACTAAGGCCGATGGTGGTGCGGGACCATCGGACACCATCGGGAAGTATCGGCACCATGGTGCCTTCGATGTGCGGGAGCATCGGACACCATCGGGAAGTATCGGCACCATGGTGCCTTCGATGTGCGGGAGCATCGGACACCATCGGGAAGTATCGGCACCATGGTGCCTTCGATGTGCGGGAGCATCCGACGCCATCGGGAAGTATCGGCACCATGGTGCCTTCGATGTGCGGGAGCATCGGACACCATCGGTAACTTAGGCCGATGGTGTTGCGGGACCGTCGGGAAGCATCGGCACCTTCCATGTGCGGGAGCATGGGACACCATCGGCCCAAAAAAAGCGCGGGACCATCAGCAACTTGGCGCCAAAAAAAAAGTGTCCCTGTTTCAGACATAATAATGTTTCCTGGTAGCACATCGGTAAAGTTTTTTTAGCTCTTTAGGGGGGGAGTGATTCTGAGGGACCAGACCCAGGGGTTGTCAAGGGCACTTCCCATGCCCATCCCATGCCCCAACGTCGGAGCCCCCCCACCACCGGTTAGGTTCCCGGTGGTGCTCCGGCGAGCCGTCCCCGGCAACCGTCCGGTGACTATTCCGGCAAACTTCCGGCAAGGCATCTCGGAACATAAAAAATGATGCGAAGAGTCCCTCCCCCTTCCCAAAGCTATGGATATCATTACATGTTCATTCGCCTATGAATGAAACGTCCCGTTCCCTCCCCTCTTGCAACAAGATCCTCCGCCACCTTGAGACATCGGTGGTGCGGGAGCCTCATACAACACCGACAACGTATGCCATTGGTTAAGTATGGGTCCATCGGGTAGCAACGGGACCTTGTGTGGGAGCCTCGGACACCATAGGCGACCTAGGCCGTGCGGGAGCATCCAACACCATCGGCAGCTTAGGACCCGGTTCGTCGTTGCTAAGAAAAATTGCCCCTGTTTCAGACATGTGCGAGAGCATCGGACACCACCGGCACCTTGGTGCCTCGGATGTGCGGGAGCCTCGGACACCATCGGCACCTTGGTGCCTCGGATGTGCGGGAGCCTCGGACACCATCGGCACCTTGGTGCCCCGGATGTGCGGGAGCCTCCGACACCTTGGTGCCTCGGATGTGCGAGAGCATCGGACACCATCGGCAACTTAGGCCGATGGTGGTGCGGGACCATCGGGAAGTATCGGCACCTTGGTGCCTTCGATGTGCGGGAGCATCGGACACCATCGACAACTGAGGCCGATGGTGGTGCGGAACCATCGGGAAGCATCGGCACCTTGGTGCCTTCGATGTGCGGGAGCATCGGACACCATCGGCAACTTAGGCCGATGGTGGTGCGGAACCATCGAGAAGCATCGGCACCTTGGTGCCTCGGGTGTATGGGAGCATCGGGCACCATCGGCAACTAAGGCCGATGGTGGTGCGGGACCATCGGGATCCATCGGCACCATGGTGCCTTCGATGTGCGGGAGCATCGGGAAGTATCGGCACCATGGTGCCTTCGATGTGCGGGAGCATCGGACACCATCGGCAACTTAGGCCGATGGTGGTGCGGAACCATCGAGAAGCATCGGCACCTTGGTGCCTCGGGTGTATGGGAGCATCAGGCACCATCGGCAACTAAGGCCGATGGTGGTGCGGGACCATCGGGATCCATCGGCACCATGGTGCCTTCGATGTGCGGGAGCATCGGACACCACCGGGAAGTATCGGCACCATGGTGCCTTCGATGTGCGGGAGCATCGGACACCATCGGCAACTTAGGCCGATGGTGGTGCGGAACCATCGAGAAGCATCGGCACCTTGGTGCCTCGGATGTGCGGGAGCATCGGACACCGTCGGTACGTTGGTGCCTCGGATGTGCGGGAGTCTCGGACACCATCGGCACCTTGGTGCCTCGGATGTGCGGGAGCATCGGGCTAAAAAATAAAGTGTCCCTGTTTCAGACAGGCTAATGTCTCCTGGTAGCAGAATGAAAAATTTTTTTTAGCTCTTTAAGGGGTAGTGATCCGCTGCCCCCCGGCGCCCCCCCAC
>CM076910.1:19190333-19455333 GCA_039519145.1 Kokia cookei | reverse complement strand
TCGATTCGACTCGATTCGATTGAATACTCACTCCTATGAAAATCAGAAGTTTCTACATTTTATGTAGTTTTGTACGCATCTATTGTAGTTCAATAATTTGTTTGAGTAATCATGTTTGTGTTTTGTTTTATATAAATTATGTGTGAATCTTATTTAAAATTATTTTAATTTAAGTTTTATTTAATTTGTATTTTGTACTGATTAATTATATTTATAGTGATTTGAATATATTGTATTTATCATTATAAATCCATACGATTATATTTGTACTTTTATAAAAGTTACATAATAATGGTGTAAATTAATGAAAATATCTCATATTTAATTATTATTAATTTGAATATAATTTTATAAAAGATAAAAAATTCGCAAACTTTCTTAATTTTTTTAGGGAAAAAAACATACATATCCTCTTTATAATTTTAAAATTACCAACCGTTTAATTAAAAAATAAATTAAATATTTAAATTTATTTACGGAAAAAGTGATATAGTTTTTTGTTATAAATTTGGCAATTAGGTTCATTTTGGTATTGTATTTTTTTTCACTTTGATCTTTAAACTTGATAAATATGTTCATTTCGATCTCTAAATTAAAAAATATAAAAATTTGAAGATGTAATACTCTAAGATTGTGCCATTATCACTTGAAAATTAAAAGAAAATTATATAAATTCTTTGGCAATTATATGGTACAATATCAGAGTGTTCAATGTTTTAATAACTGGATCAATGGTTGAATAAGTTAGACCATTAGTTCCCAATTCAACCAGTTCGATTACCGGATCTATAGTAATGAAATAAATAATCTTTATAAAATCTAAATTTAAAAACCAAAATAGATTTAATTGAAAAGTTTTAGGACCAAAGTGAAAAAACAATGTATAAAGTGGACCTAATTACTATTTAAGGGTCAAAAGTCATATTATCTCTCTACGAAATATTGTTATAAAAGGTACGTATACTTTAATCGAATTTTCAATGTATATCTCTATTTTTAACATATATATTTTGGTACCTAGAATATTACTTAACATGTGTAAAAGAATTAATCATTTTCAATCACGTGGTTTAAAAAGCCACATCTATCCACGTGGCACACACCCAAGCTCCTTTTTATTTTATAAAAATGGTTAATTTTTAGATTTGATCCTTCTAATATGCTGAAATTTGATATTTAATCTTTATACTTTAATTTCTAACATAATTTGGTCTTTATATTTTTATGATGTTATTAATTAATTCAAATAGTTAATATCGTTAACTATTCAATGAAAATTTTACGTGGTTATACATATAATTTGAAAGTGGATTTATAAATCCAATAAGTGAAGGGATTAAATTCTTGAAATTGAAAGCCGAATTAAATTCTAAATGTATGAAATGCAGAGACTTAGAGTCACAGTTTTTTGAACCAAATTGAACTGGCCTATTGGATAGAGAATCGACTCGAGTATCAGTCCGGAGAAAGGCATTAGATCAATTGACCAAAAAACCAATATAGACCAGTTGAACAAAGCTAAAAACATTAATTGAATCAATTTTTTATTTTTAAATACATTTTTATTATTTTTAATAATTTATTTAATCAAATCATACGAACCAGTGGCTTGATAAATTAAACCACCGGTTCTATTATTGAAAACCTTGCTTAGAGCATATTTTAATTTTCAAATTTTTTACTATAATTTGACATAAACAAATAATTAACCCAGTGCAAAGCGTGGGCAGACCTGTAACATCTCGCCTAGCGAAGCCCTAGTATTCGAACATTGTTTTAGAAGTAAGACTTTTGTGATAAGTTCTAAATAAATAAAGCGATTGGATTATTTAGGAAACTAAAGTCTACGGGTACGCCCCTAGGCGAAACCTTAAAAGCTTGAGATATTGTCTATAATAATAGAGCTTAAGGAATTAGTTTTAAGTGTCCAACTGATGGGCATTGAAACCATAAAATAAATATTCTTACGACATAATAATACAAACTAGTAGTATAAGGCAGTAGGGTCGATTCCACGGGGACTGGTTGTTGTAATCTACTTTCACGTTTTTCTCTCGAGTAGAACGTCGTGTCAACAGTTGTGCTCACGACTTGAAATTGTCTTGCTGGAAAATAATAAACAAATCAGGAAGCCTTAGCCTCGATGTTCTCCGATTTTTGACTCGATCCTTGACATGGTGTTTTCTCCTTTGAACAATAAGCTAGTTATAGCAGCTAAGAATGTCCTAGTCACCAATTCTTCCTTTCGTAGTTGGTTACGGTATGACCTATCCAACCAACCCTTATTGACTGTCTAACCGCGATACACGTGTTTGTGATTCAAGACCTCGATAGCCTTGTGTTCTGAAGAACCTAACTCGGATTAACGGCCTCAATCGTGCGGGTCATTTAAACCCGATCACTATCTCCCTTGATGAAAATTCCACTAGTATTACCCCGCCAGGATTCGCCAAATAAAAAATTTATTCGCGGGAATCTGAATTCAGCATGGCCGTCGTCTTCCCAACTGTGTGCCAAAACGACTTCAACCCAATGCACGCCTTTGAATTAAAATCGAGCTAACTCTAAGGGATGAATTTGTCAATCCCGGTATTCGAGAGAGCCGACGAATACTACTACGAAGGATTTGTCGGTGTGGATACGTATCTCATGTTTCTTAACCAGAGATTACATCGGTCTAAAGCCAAGATGGAAGTTTAGTGGTGAATGATTTTAGTCATGCTTGATGGATGATGGTGATGGATAATTTGTAATTATGAAAGATGAAAACGGGAAAGGATTGAGAAAGCAATTAAACAATTTTGAAAATGAATGAAAATTGAAATGGAATTGGCAGAATATTTTGACGCAAGGACAAGAAGAAATAGAGAATGGAGAATTGCTTAATTGCTTCACAAAATGAAAAATATGTTCTGAATTGAACCCAAAAGACTCTATTTATATACAATTCGGTTACTAAAAATAACTTGACCACTCCTAAACTAATTTTCCCATTTACTTAAAATAAATAAATCCTAGTCAAACTAAAATGAAGAAAATAAAAAAAATTCAAAAATAGCTATCGACAAATTCAACTAAGAATCTTTTTGCATTTAAGCCCTCATATTCTCTCAAATCTCAATTTAGTCCATCTCTTCACATATTTCTTCAATTAAGTCCACTTTTTGCTTGCCTTTAGGTTGAAACATCAATTTGTGTACCTGATAAGAAAATGTAGGAAATTAGAAGTACTTTCCTCAAAATTAATCCAAAATACACAAATAAAATTGCACAAATTATTTACTATCAAAGTCCCCCTACTTAGCATATGCTTGTCCTCAAGCATAATGTTTATTTTTTATTAATGTTATTCGATAATTTTTTCAAAATCGAATTGCATTCTTAAACCAAGTGTCATGAAAACAATTAGAAGATCAAAAATAGATAATCGCTCATGTTTAATCAACACACATTTTATAGACTTTCAACTATTATGAACAAAATTAACCACTTCACAAAAATTTAAGCTTAATTAAACTTGCTAATTGTACCCAAAATTTACATACGTATCTTTTCTTCTTCTTTTTTTACATTTATTTATAAAATTTTTTGGAGACACAATCAAATCTTTTTACGCGAATTGAGATAACAAGCCAAGCACCTCAACCTAATTACTCAATTTGAAAAGTCTTTACTTATTGTACAAGGAAGCTCGGTTAGCGGAGTATTACAAGCTTCGGTTCGTCACTCGAATCTTTTTATGCGAATTGAGATGACAAGCCAAACACCTCAACTCGGCTACTCAATTCGGTCACATTTCTGAATATTCACTCATAACCAAGGCATAATTTATTTATTCACATCCAAACTTTATTTATTTACATAATTGCATACTTATTAAGCAAGTTTTAAAAAAATTCTAATTTAATAAAGTGTTAAACTTTCTTCATAATAATTTCAACTCTCACAAAATGTGTATTGATAAAAAAGCAATTATTATTAATGAGTCCCTAATTATCCAAATGAACCAATCATAAGAAAGAATTCAATCGTGAAAATAATTATCAAATAATATTAATATCATAAGTAATATGCAAAGAGAAAAATAACGACATGCATAATGAATTCTCCCTACTTAATCTCACATTTCCTTCGATGTGTAAATGTAAAGAATGGAAAAAGATTGCGAAAAGTGTACTCCCTGTGTTTTTAATGAGGCGGAGGATGGTGAAATTGGCCATTTCGTAAAATTTCGAGGATGCTGGACACATCGACCTTTATCAAGTCGATTTGGGCTTCCATGTGATTTAATCTCTCTTCCATAGTCGAAGATGGTTGCTCCTCTTGTTCTCTAGTTGCAAAATTGTGACGTTGGAAGAAGACTCTACTATTGCGATCTATACATGTAACTGAAGGAACAAAATGATATGCAGTAGGGGTGTCGACAAGCAACCCCATAGAATCCAAGCAATATACGTCTAAAGCATCCATAGTATATGCACTTGTAAAAGAGGATAAATCAACTTTAAAAGGAAAAAGATTCAAGACTAAATTTGTAATGTATGGCCCAAGTATGGCAGGACAATTAGAACTTAAAACAACATTAAAATTTCGTGCAAGCCAATATCCTAAGTTGACTTTATAACTAGAATGCATGCACCATAAAAAGAATA
Source organism: Kokia cookei (assembly GCA_039519145.1). NCBI lineage: Eukaryota > Viridiplantae > Streptophyta > Magnoliopsida > Malvales > Malvaceae > Kokia > Kokia cookei. The sequence continues at coordinate 19,450,681 of CM076910.1, read as the reverse complement.
ATTCTGTTTTGGTAAAAACAAATGATGAATCATTTCAACCTAAGTAGCTAAAAGCTAAAAATCGATTAATGTATCTTAAAGTTAGTTCATGTACTAATACATCTTTAGAAGTCTTAGGATTATAATTATGGTTCTTAGATTGAGTCAACGTAGCAAAGGCAGCATTAGCATCGAAATCATGTGGTATATCCAACAAAGCATTATGGTAAGCATCAGTTTGAACATCGTTAGGGTCAATGAAACTCATAGCGATGTTAAAGTCTGAAATTGACATATTAAAGTTCCTACCAAGCAATCGAAAACAAACAACATCTTGAGTTTCGACAATCCGCAATACATGAATATTAAAGCTAAATGTTGCATAAAACTCATAGACCAATTCATAATATGCATCACATGAGATATTTACAAATAAATCTCACCCAATAGCATCAAAATAACTCAATACAACATTGCGCAAATTAAGTATATCAAAAGTGTTGAAAGAGATTTTCTTATAAACCGAGAGTGGCCCTTGTCAGATTTTGTTGTATTGTGTGCGATGCTCTAAATTTGTGAAGTTCAGAGACCCATGAAGACGTGCGTCTGTTAGGGTAGTATAAGTGCGCCCTCGCCTATTACATTGACTATCTTGAGGAGGTCGATAATCTTCTTCAAGCAAGTTGGATGGTGGGCTTTCGTTTCCAGCAACTTCAGTACTGCTATTGGGAGACATCACAGGATCATCAAGTGGCGTTTGGTATTCCCAAGCGGTGGACGATTGTGTTCGTCATTGAGGAAGTTGTTCGCTTCTGTTCGAATGCTCCTCTCCATGGTTGTTAGAAGTCTCGACGTCACCTGCATAATACATTAGTAAAGGTAATGGAGGTGGTTCATTAGAGATTGACCTTTTGGACACAACAAGGCTACTGTGTGGGTATACCATTTTAATTGGAGTTAGACTTAGTGGACTAAGAGAAGATTCTACCTCGATTGGAGTGGGGTTACGATGGCGTCGATTTCACTCACGAGGTGGAGGTGGAGGAGGTGATGGTGGTGACGAATCTTCCTCGCTTAAATCAATGACTGGTGGTGCTGAGAATCTCTTTCGGCCATGATTAAGGGAAGGCGAAAAAGATTCATCCGCTCTCTAGTTCTTACTGTGAACCATCACTGAAATATGGTATTTATGGTGTTTCACGACGACGAACGACGGTGGTGTGTGGCGATGAAATAGCTACAGTGTGAGTTGAGTAGTAGTGTTTTTCACAAATCGGGGTCTTAAAGGTACCCCAATGTGAACGACGCAAGAATCTTATGGCAATAAGGAGCCTTTCAGCATGGGTTTCACGAGCTCGAGGTAGGCGTTATGGCGACGGAAGAATGGCAATGGTGGTTCGATTGATAAGAGCGAGCAAAGACGACGATGGTTATGTGAACGGAGAAGATGGATATGGTGATGTAGTCGGAGAGATTCAGCATTCGGTGGCCGGTGAGGTGAGTAGAAATGTAAAGATAGGACGATGGGGAAAGAAAAAGAAGGGAGAAAGGGATGTGGGGGTGCGACGACACAAGGGAAGAAGGAGGATCAAGCGACGAGGTGCTTTCAGCGACGGTTAAAGGGCTTGGGTTGTTGTTGACAGCTAAAAAGGGAAAAGAAAGGGATTAGGGTTTGTATTTGGGGATGGTAAAAAAAATAAGGGTAAAACTTTGGGTAATGTTTTTTAATTTCATTCCATTCCCTCTTTTTCTATTTTGGTTGGGTAAAGGGTAAAAGTTTGGGTTTACCCTCTTTTTTTTTCTTTAGGCTGTCAAAATAGGTTTTGGGTTTATTTTTCTATTTTTTTGTCACTTAGGCTATCGTTCGGTCCATCTCTTCCCACACTTTTTTCCTCCTTTTTTTTCTTTATGGTTGGTTTGGGCTAAATTGGGTTTAACTTGAAAAGAAAAATGAATTGAGTTTAGGTTGTTGTTTCGGTTGGTTTTAAAATTTATTTTAGTTGGTATTGGGTATGGGGTAAATGGGTTAAGGTGACTTGGGTTTTGTTTTTGGGTTGAATATGTGTGGAATTGGGTTATGGTTGTTGGTGAATTTTCACTCTTTTTGGTTCGGGTCATCTAGTCTTGGTTTTAGGTGTTGGGTGAATTTTTTAAAATAAAATGACAGCACCGAGCTTGTCGTGCCCACGCCACGACGATATTGGATTTTCGTAAAACGCCATGATGTACCTTGAAAATGACACATGAATCAGATTAAACAACAATCTTTATTCGACTGAAATTAAACTGAAAATTAAAAATTAAAAAATAAAAATGAAATTGGATTGCCTCCCAAACAACACTTTTGTTTAATGTCGTTGGCTCGACGACCTAAAAATTTATTCGACTAGTTCTTCAAGCACCAATTCCTCAACCACGTGAACTTGGAAGTTCTCTTAAAATGACTTTAGACATTGACCATTTAATTTAAAAAATTGTCCAGACTCTTCACTTTTAATCTCGACTGTACCATGTGGAAAAATGTGAATAACAACAAAAGGTCCTAACCATTTGGTTCGGAGCTTACCTGCAAAAATTATTAGCATAGGGTCATAAAGCAATACTTTCTACCCAACCAAGAATTGTTGACGAGCGATCTTTTGATCATGAAATGCATTCATTTTGTTTTTATAAATCTGGGCACTTTTATATGCTTCTCACTGAATTTCCTTAAGTTCCTGAATGTGTAATTTCCAGTACTTTCCAGCAGCATCTAGCTCCATGTTGCATTACTTAATGACCCAAAACACCCTTTGTTCTAATTCGACAGAAAGGTGACATGGCTTGCTAAATATGAGTCGATAAATGGACATACATATGAGACCTTTATATGTTGTGCAGTATGCCCAAAGTGCATCACTGAGATGTGAACTCTAATCTTTCCTATCCGGCTTAACGGTCTTTCCAAGATTAACTAGATCTCTTGATTTGATACTTCTGCTTGACCATTCAATTGGGGGTGATAAGTTGTAGCAACTTGTTGCACTACCCCATATTTTTTCGAAAGCATGTCGATTACCTTGTTGTACAAATGCATTCCTCAGTCGCTAATCAAGGCTCGTGGTGTGCTAAACCTGGAAAAATTATAACTCTTAAGAAAATCTACCACTGTTTTAGCATTAGCTCATGAGTGGCTTTTGTTTCCACCCATTTCGACACATAGTTAATTGCAAGCAAGATATAGATATTACCGTATGACGAAACAAAGGGTCCCATAAAGTCGATGCCCCATATATCGAAAATTTCACATACATGAACAGGTGTCAGAGGCATTTCACTTTTACGGCTCAAATTTTCTACCTTTTGACATCTTTTGCAAGTTTTACAGAAAAGATATGCATCACGAAAAATATTTGGCCAATATAGTCCACATTCGAGTACTTTATGTGCAGTTTGTTTAAGGCCAAAGTGTCCCCCACATGCATAAGAATGACAAAAGGATAAAATTGAGTTTACCTCAGTTTCGAAAACAAACCGTTGAATTACCTGGTTAGAACAATATTTCCAAAGGTAAGGGTTATCCCAAACATAGTATCCTGATTCTCATTTGAGTTTATCTTTTTCAGACCGAGATAAGTTAGAATAAATTATACTTGTAGCAAGGTAATTTACCATGTCTACGTACGAAGGGAAAATTGTCTGAGCAAAAAGCAATGTTTCGTCCGGGAAGTCATCTTTAAGTGGTATGACATCTTTCGACGGAGGGATTCGACTCAGATGATCAGCTACCAAATTTTCACATCCTTTCTTATCTTTAATTTCGAAATCAAACTTCTATAAAAGCAATATCCATCTAATGAGTCTTGGTTTTTCTTCTTTTTTCCCGATCAGATAGTTAATAGCTGCATGGTCAGAAAATACGATAATTTTAGTTCCCAATAAGTACAATCGAAATTTTTCTAAAGTAAACATTTTAGCTAGGAATTCTTTCTTAGTAGTCAAGTAGTTTCTTTGGGCAGCACCCAAGGTCTTAAACGCATAAGAAATAACATGTGGTTCCTTATCGATTCTTTACCCAAGGATTGGTCTTACGTTGTGGTCACTCGCATCGCACATTTTCTCGAAAGGATAGTTCCAAATTTGTGGCTGAACTATTGGTGCCAAAACGAGCTTCTGTTTGAGTGTGTCAAACGCATCTTTACATACTTGGTTAAATTCGAACTCCTTATCTTTTTTCAAAAGACTACAAAGTGATTGTGCAATCTTCAAAAAGTCTTTGATGAACCACCTATAGAAACCTGCATGACTAAGAAAAGAGTGAATTTCCCTCACAGTTGTGAGGTATGGATGTGAGTTAATAATATTGATCTTTGCTTTGTCAATAGAAATACCTTCAGCAGAAATGATATGGCCTAGAACTAATCCTTTATCGACCATAAAGTGACATTTTTCGTAGTTAAGTACAAGGTTAGATTCTAGGCACCTCTTTAGGATTTTAGCAAGATTCTATAGACATATTTCGAACGATTCACCATATATAGTAAAGTCATCCATGAATACCTCAAATAGTTTCTTAACATAGTCGAAAAATATACTTACCATACATCTTTGGAATATGGCAGGTGTGTTGCAAAGTTTGAATGGCATTCGTCTATAGGCGAATGTGCCAAATGGACACGTAAATGTCGTCGTCTCTTAGTCCTTTGGTGCGACTGGAATCTGAAAAAAATCTTGAGTAGCCATCAAGACAGCAGTAATGAGATTTTCCAGCTAATCTTTCTAACATTTGGTCAATAAACGAAAGTGAAAAATGCTTTTTGCGAGTTAAAGAGTTCAACTTCCTCTAATCGATACAGACTCTCCACCCGTTTTGAACTCGAGTGGGAACCATCTCACCTGTCGAATTCTCAATTACTAGGACTCCTATTTTCTTAGGTACAACATGAATTGGGCTGACCCAATTGCTGTCAGAAATGGGATAGATCATCCCAGCATTAAGTAATTTTTGTACTTCATTCCTTACCACCTCCATCATGGGCGAATTTAAATGCCTTTGAGCCTTACTTTTAGAATTGCGTTCTCCACCACTGGAATTTTGTGCATGCAAGTCAAGGGACTCAAACCCTTTATGTTGGCGATTGTCCATCCTATCACCTCTTTATAATTTTTGAGAACTCGTACCAAATTTTCCTCCTCTATCTTCGAGAGTTTACTTGAGATTATTACAAGCAAGGTGTTGCTTTCACCCAGATAAGCGTACTTCAAATGTTTCGAAAGTAGTTTAAGTTCCAACTCTAGTGCCTATAAAATAAATGGTAAAAGCTTAGTTTGTGAAAGAGACAATTCAAAGGTTTTACTTGAATCTTTTCGTAATTTCCATGCCTCCATATGAGCCACCATTTCGTGAACTAACTTCTCGATCGCCATCCATTCCTTTAGTTCCATTATTGTATCAAAATCCAAGCTTTTGCAAAGGACAGTCTGTAACACATCTTTATCATGATATTTGATATGTAAATTAGTTAAAGGTTCAACTATATTGATATTAGAGACATTAATAATTGAGCTGAGGCGATTCATGGCCTCATAAGCATTAAACTTTCCCACCTCTCCATCGAACTCCATAGTGAGTACGCCACTCCGAACATCTATCTTTATTTGTGCAGCACTCAGGAATAGTCTCCCAAGAAGTATGTTGAAAGAATTGGCTGAGTTGTTGTCCTCCTTGTCAATAATATAGAAATCTGCAGGAAAAATTAACTCGTTTACCTTGACAAAACCATCCTCCAACACACCTTTCGGATATACAACGGACCGATCTGCAAGTTAAATAATCACACCTCTCTCTTTCAAATGACTCACATTAAGTAGTTTGTAAATAGATAAAAGGCATAACATTAATTGACGCAGCTAAGTTGCACATAGCTTTTTTAATACCTACAATACCTATTTTGTAAGATATGGAAAACATACCTTGGTCCTTGCATTTTGGAGGTATCTTCTTTTGCAACACAATAGAAACGTTTTCTCCAACACTTACCTTTTCATTACCGAGGTGCTTCTTCTTGCTTTGCATAATTCCTTTAAGAATTTTGCATAGCGTGATATCTGTTTGATCGCATCAAGAAGGGGAATGTTTATCTCTACATTTTAGAAAATGTCTAAAATATCCTTCTTATCTCGCTCCTTCTTTTGTTTGATGAGCCTTCCAAGAAATTGAGGTGGTACTGTAAATGGTTTCTGTGGTGTTGACTCGGTCGGAGCCTCTAATTCAGATTCCTTCTTTTCGCGTTCAGCGTTATGGGCACAAGTGTTGCCAGTCACGATTTTCAAAATCGTACCACTTTTCAACGTCATTGTACTCACGTTATGTCAAGGATTTGGCTCGGTTTGAGATGGTAATCTTCCTTGGGACTCCAAACGGCTAACCGTGAGTGCTAGCTTGCTTATTTTTTTGTCTATCTCCTATAAATGAAAGTTATTTTTTTCTTGAAATTTTTCGGTATTAGTGGCTAACCTTTCGACAATGGCTTCCAAAGATGTCTTTTGAGGTGGTAGTTGCTAATTCAGAGGCGACCTCTGCTGATATGGCTGATTGAATCGAGGATTCGAACCATAATTTAGATTCGGATGGTCTCTCCACCTCGTATTGTATGTGTTCGAATAGGGTCATATCGCCTTTAGGGTGGACCTAGAAAGTTTTCGACAACATTCGCTTGTTCGGCTGAATCTTCATGTAAGATAGGACATGAATCCGTTGAGTGATCTGATGTGGTACAAATTCCACACAGCTTTACTGGGTTCGTCTTATCTGCAAGCAAACTCTAGACAATATTTGTAAGTTTATCTATTTTATTTTCTAAAGTTAGAGAACTTAACCCATGAACCTGTCTCATGGGTTCTGTAGCAAGTCGAAATTGTTGAGAGTTAGCAACCATCGTTGAAATCAACTCCCTTGCTCTTTAAGGAGTCATATTAGCAAGTGCTCCTTCACTAGCAGCATCAGTCATCTTCATCTCCATAAGGAGTAGTCCCTCGTAGAAATAATGCAATAGTGACTGTTCAGAAAGTTCGTGTTGTGGGCAACTTGCACACAACTTTTTATAACACTCCAGTAATCGTAGAGTGTTTTAGTCTGTTTTTGTTGAATTCCTACTATGTCTTGTCTTAGCTCGACTGCTCGTGCAGCTGGGAAAAACTTGTCAAGAAATAAACGAGACATATTAGCCCATTTGTTAACCGATCCAGGTGGTAAATAAAACAACCTCTCTCTACCAGAGTCAGCTAATGAAAAAGGAAATGCATAAAGTTTAATTTGGTCTTCTGTTACACCTTGAGGTTTCATGCACGTGCAAACCATATGGAACTCCTTTAGGTGCTTGTGCGGATTCTCATTTTGAACCCCGCAAAAAGTGGGCAATAGATGGGTTAACCCCAACTTCAACTCGAATAGTGTTCCTCCCATTGGATAATTTATACACAGCGGTCGTTGTTCATCTGGTGCTGCTGCGAGTTGATGAATAGTTTGATCTTCCATTTTCTTCGTTTCGTCGTGACCAAAAATTTCCTTAGTAAAAGCTTCTTCTTCAAATTCAGTTTGTAGACATTACCATGAGCTTCTTTTCTCAACCTTCAGGCCAATTTCTCTATCTTAGGTTCAAAGTCATTGAGAGGTATCTATTCAGATATTGTCATAAAGGAAAACAAACGAAAATTAGAAAAAATGTTACCTTTCCCCGATAACGGTGCCAAAATTTGATGGGCATAGAAACCACCAAAAAAATATTCTTATGACACAATAATACAAAATAGTAGTATAAGGCAGTAGGGTCGATTCCACAGGGACTGTTTCTTGTAATATACTTTCATGTTTTTCTCTCGAGTAGAAAGTTGTGTTAATAGTTGTGCCCACGACTTGAAACTGTCTTGTCAGAAAATAATAAACAAATCAGGGGGTGATCGAAAATGTTCAGAAAATAGGTGAAATGACAGAAATAATAGTTTTAAAAATACGTAAAATAAAATAAGAAATTAAATAGCCTTAGCCTTAGCCTCGATGTTCTCCGATTTTTGACTCGATCCTTGAACTGGTGTTTTCTCCTTCGAACAATAAGCTGATTATAGCAGCTAAGAACGTCCTAGCCACCAATTCTTCCTTTCGTAGTTGGTTCCGATACGACCTATCGAACCAACCCTTATCGATTGTCTAACCACGATACACATGTTCTTGATTCAAGACCTCAATAGCCTTGCATTCTAAAGAACCCAACTCAGATTAATAGCCTCAATCGTACAAGTCGTTTAAACCCGATCACTATCTCCCTTGACGAAAATCTATCTAGTATTACCCCGCTAGGACTTGCCAATTTGTTTGCGGGAATCTGAATTCTGCACGGGCAATTCGTCTTCCCAACTGTGTGCCAAAACGACTTCATCCCAATGCGTGCCTTTGAATTAAAATCGAGTTAACTCTATAGGATGAATTTGTCAATCCCGATATTCCGGAGAGATGACGAATATTGCTACGAAAGATTTTTCGGTGCGGATATGTATCTCACGTTTCTTGATCGAAGATTACATCGGTCTAAAGCAAAGATGGAAATTTTTATTGATGGATGATGGTGATGGATAATTTGTAATTATGAAAGATGGAAATGGGAAAGGATTGAGAAAACAATTAAACAAATTTGGAAATGAATGAAAATTGAAATGGAATTGGCAGAATATTCTGATGCAAAGAAAATAAGAAATAGAGAATGGAGAATTGCTTCACATGTTTTTAATTAAACCTAAAAGACTCTATTTATATACAATTGGGTTACTAAAAATAACTTGACCACTCCTAAATTAATTTTTCCATTTACTTAAAATAAATAAATCCTAGTCAAACTAAAATGAAGAAAATAACAAAATTCAAAAATTGCTATTGACAAATTCAACTAAGAATCTCTTTGCATTTAAGCCCTCATATTCTCCCAAATCTCAATGTAGCCTATCTCTTCACATATTTCTTCAGTTAAGTCCACTTTTTGCTTGCCTTTAGGTTGAAATATCAATTTTTGTACCTGATAAGAAAATGTAAGAAATTAGAAGTACTTTCGTCAAAATTAATCCAAAATACACAAATAAAATTGCACAAATTATTTACTATTACCAATGCTAGGATTTGATTAAGTGTTAGAACTTTTCGAGTAAGCCAATGACACTTTAGTTTGGTGGATTCTGAAAGAATCAAACTTATGGCTAACTTTGAGGAAAGTTAAGTATGATGATTCAAGGAATAATTTAAGAATGTATAAATATATATTAATGAATTAGGCGCACAATTATAATGAAGTACGACAAGAGAAGTAATGTTCGCCCAAAAGGCCCATTTTGGCATATAGAGTAAGCGAACCAAGAGTGTTATGTTTGTAAGGCCCTTTATAATTGACTAAGTAGTAGTAGTCGCCCAAATGCACTTTTTTAGCGTATATAACAGGCAGACTCGGACATGAAATAAGTAGGCAAGGATTCTCGATCAGATTATGATGATAAGTGAAACTAAAGTGGTGGTTATGAAAAGGATGGTTATGAGATATGAGTCCACACCAAAAGCATAGTACACTTTGTAACCAATGCAGTACTATTCTAGTTAATTTGTGAGGTAAGCTGCTTGGGAACTAACCAAACATGAACTAGAAGAGTTAAAGGCTAAAGGAGTAATCGGATAAGTTTCTCAAAAGCAACAGATTTTGGACAAGACAAATCAGTATTGATGTGTGACGTTGACTAAGTTCCAATAAAGACTTGGGTTGAGTTAATGAAGAAATATCATCTTTTTTTAAAGAGAAAAGGCTAAAGGCAGATGAAAATGCCTCCCTAAGATGAGTTTGAAACCTCGATTTTTGTTAGTGATTTCCCTCCCCTTTAAGGTATGTTTATAGGTTTCGCTTGTAAAAGGAACATAAACCTATAAGTACACTGGAAGAAATAAGGCTTAGTGTTACGTTTAGGTTTACAGTGGTGATAAAGGTTACTCGAATGGGTTTTAAGAAAATATCTCTATTTATCGAGAGTAGAGGAGGTTGTAGCATCTTGCTAAATGATGGATCTAGAGTCCAAGCTATTGACTTCACAAGGGAAGAATAAGTCTGGGGGTTGAAACTGCCTTTAAGGCAATCAGGTGACTCATTAAACCAACTCTTGCATGTATAAAATATGTTTTAGAAATTTTCATAAAATGTAATAAAACAATCAAATCGAAGCTAAAAAGTATAATGCGAAGATTCCGATGCGTAATGTAAGAAGCATGAACAAGAAAGCATATAAGTGTGGTTAAAGGATGCTTGTGTCTAAATGATGAAATGGGTATGTAATATGATTCGTGTGGTTAAAGGATGCTTGTGTATGAATGATGAAATGCGTATAAGTGTTTGGAAAAATGTTTGTTATGAATGAGTCCATATATGAAGAATCTGTGTCTATCTTCGAAGTCGTCTAAAGGGGTCTGTCGAGATAAAAAAAAAAGAAACTCTAGCTAAAAGGGATCATTGAGACTAAAAATACAAAACTCTCAAAGGACAAGTCCATGCCCATGGCATCTTTGAAAGGACCATATCGTATAAGACCATAGTTGAGTTATAACATCATATGGGAGATTTAAAGGACGGTTAGTACCAAAGGTGGTTTTTTGCGTGTCCAATGACAATGAGGGGCAAACCTCATGAAATTTGAGTTTAGGAAAATCCCTATTTTCTAAAACACCAGTCAAGGAATGCCTTCATGGGAAAACTCTGAAAATGTAAGCCTTTGAGGCAAACCCTTCTAAAAGGACTGCCTCTATGGCAAAACTCTAAAAAGGTAAGCCTTTGTGATGAACCTCTCTAAATGGATGCTAGAATGACAAAAATGTGCAAGTGTACACAATCGTATCAAGTAATAAAATGACAAGTAAATGTCGAGTTTTTATACCCATAGGGACTGTGCAAAGAAATATTTATGAAATGTAAAATTAAAACAATTTGGTGAAGAAAAGATTGATGTTTTGAAAGAGATTTAATAAAACTAAAAATTAAACTAACTAAAATAAAAAGAAAATTTCCAATGCACGATTTCAAGTTTTTAATCAATATGACATAAATGTGCTAGATCAATTGCATTCTTTAACTTAACATTATTGGAATCATGTTCATGTTGTTACGAATTAAATTCACGGTAACTCGACAATTTGCTAACTTATGAACATACTTACCTATTAAAACTCATTTATCTCTTGACTATATCTCTATGTAAATTCAACCGATTAAACAACTTTTAATAAGTAAATGTGTTAATGCACATACATACTCATGAAATTAAAATAATCTCTTGAACAGATCTCTATGCCAATTCAAAGAATTAATCAATTTTCATAAGCAAGTAAAAGATTAAGTGAAGTAACAATATATCTCTATACTGAAACAATTTAATCACAAAAATCCTACAAGTTATGCAAGGCTAATGTATTGTTTAATATCGTCGCTAATTTAACCTTCAACTCCATAGAACATTAAACATGCACCAATTAAATATTGTGTCCATTAATTACAATTTCAATCTGCTTAAATAATTAATTCAATTGTTACCTTACAATTTAAATGCAAGCATAAATAAGCATGATTATATTTAGTTGAACAACTCAGCAAGGTCTATAACAACACAAACAAGATTTTTAATAAATTAAGCAATCGAATGCAATCAATCTAACATGAAATAAATTTAAGTCATTTTAATTAAATTAAGAGTATCAAAACAATAAGTATTCATCATAATAGAAACAAGGAATTAAAAGAGAAGGGAACTAGAAACAAATTCAGTGCTCTTTAAAGCCACTAGCGTTCTCCTGTTCTTCTCTGCTCGTTTTGTCAGATTGAGGCCTCTATGAAAACTCGAGTGCTACTACTCTAAGGTGGAAGAAGGCTCTTTCTCAAGAGGGGAAATCAGCAAAGGAAGGGAAAGAAAATGAAAGAAAACAAAGAGGAATGAAAGGGAGAAAGTGAGTGAAGAAAGAATGTGTTGTGGATGAATTAAGTCATGAATGAGATAGCAAAGGGGGTATTTATAGGTGGGATTGGCTGCTAATTTTAGCAAAGAAATATCAGCCATTAACCCCCCCATGGCCGGCCACCACTCATGCAAATGTTGATGATTTCAAATTACTATATTTGGCAAGGGGCAAATCTACAAAAGCATAATAAGTGGAGGGGTTTGATTTCGATTTCAAGGAGACTTCAAGGTCTGATTTGCAAGTCAATAAATCAGCTGATTTTAGCTGATTAGGTCAGTATTTTGGATGGTTTGGGTAGCTTGATTGCTCGTTTGGATCGGTCTTTCATATTAGCACAACTCGACCTCCTTACTATAATATAATCAATAATAATTATTTAACCCAAAATAAACTGGATTAAAATTAAAATTAATTATATTATGTATTAATATTCATAATTGGACTTTCTTAGGCTAAGAAATTAATTTGCCTCGATGCTTCAAAAATTTCTTCACGGTCTGAGCTTTTAGCAGTGTCTGTTGAGCCGATTTTCATCCTTTATGCAAAACTATCGAAAATAAATCAATTCATGAATAATTATTATAAAAAATAATTAGAATTTAATATGTTCATAATTTAAGTACAAATTAATTATTTTATAATTAAATTTTATTTTTTGACAATAATTACTACGAAATTGAATGAATTTGAACTAGAAAGGGCCTACTGCAGTCTATATATTTTCGTGTTTCTAGATGCCTTTATGTAAAATCTATAAAAGGAAAGCCTATGTGGCGAGTATTGAATTAAAAGGAATGCCTTCGTGCCAAAACTCTGAAAAGAAACGCCATTGTGGTGATCTTTGTTAAAGGAATGCCTCTGTGGCAAAACAATGGACAAGAAATCCTTCGTGGTGAGTATGAACGTTACGAAAAGCCTCTGTGGCAAAATTTTGTTAAAGGTAAGTCTTCGTGACAATCCTTTGAAAGGAACGCCTTAGTGGCAAACCTCTAAACAGGATGCCCTTATGTCGAAGATAAAGGAAATCTTTGTGTCTTTCTCTAAAAAAAGGAGATCTAAGTAAAGGAATAACCCTTGTGACAACTTATGGAAAGATAGGCCTCTATGGTGAACCTATGGAAAGGGAAAGAAAGAAAGGCACGACAAATTCTAAATGATGGTTCTCTAAAGGTAAAGTAAAGATAGGACTTTAAAGATATGATCAATGTAAGAAATAATGTATGGGACAAGTAGAAAGAACTCAAGTATCCGACGAACTCTGAATGAGATGAATAGAACCCATGATGAACTTTGTGTTAGGTAATGGGCGCATCCTATCTTACCCTAAAGAAATGGCAAAGATAGTAAGAATGTAATTACCCACATCAATAACAGTTCTAGTAGTGACTAAAATGGGTCGACCTAAGATCATGGGTACCTGAATATCCACATCAATGTCCAATATAACAAAATCAATAAGGAATATAAATTTATCTACTTTAACAAGTACATCCGCAATAATACCACTAGGATATTTAATTGATCTTTTAGGTAATTGAATACTCATCCTAGTAGGTTTTGGTTCCTCGAGACCAAGTTGGTTGGACATTTTATAAGGCATTAGATTTATACTAGCACCCAAATCAGCCAAAGTTTTTTTTCTACTTTTAAGCTACCAATAAGAAAAGGAATAGTAAAACTCCCTGGATCTTTAAGCTTGGTAGGTAGTTTGTTTTGGAGAATGGTCAAGAACTCCTCATTGAGCTCCACAGTGGACAGTTCGTCTAACTTCCTTTTATTTGTTAACAACTCTTTTAAAATTTTTGTATACTTTGGTATCTACGAAAGGACTTCATCAAAAGGTAAGTTAATATGCATTTTTTTAAAGTTCAAGAAATTTACCATATTATTCATTGGTGCGTACTTTCTTCACTTTTACCGAATATGAAATTGGTGGTTTGTATTCTCTAATCATCGGCTTATGCTCTTTCTTACTTTCCTCAACCCCGTCATTTTTCTCAACAACTTCTAATTTTAGTTTCTTTTTAGTCTCGGCTAACACAATCCCACTTTGTACAGTGATTGCATGGACTTTCTTTTTCGGGTTGATTTTAGTGTTACTCGGGAAACTGCCTTATTGTCTCTACGAAACCAATTTAGCAAACTAACTAATCTAATTCTCGAGTCCTTGAATAAATGTATGTTGATTCCTCAAAGTCATTTCAGTGTTTTGGAATCTAATTTTCTAATAATGAAATTAATTTTGTTAACATCTCCTCCTGATCTGGCTTTTTTTCTTACTAAGAAGGTTGTTGAAAACCTAGAGGGGGTTGTGACATTTGATTTCCTTGACCACCCTAAGAAAAATTCGGATGATTCCTCCATCTTGGATTATAGTTACTGCTATAGGGGTTATTTTGAGGTTTAGAATTGTTACCCATAAAGTCGACTTGCTTGTGCTTCTTGTTAGACTTGAAGGACAAATATTCCGAATTAATCATCCTCGCTCCAATTGCATCACATTGCATTACCAGATTCATCTGTTCATTTAAACTCAAACCATCAATTTTCTTAATCAAGCTTCCACTTCACTCACTAACATAGCAATTGCATCTATATTAAAAACATCGATTTCCTTGGTCGGTTTTGTTCTCATGTCTTACAACTAATAGTTATTCAGTGTCATATCCTCAATAAATTCTTGGGCTACCTCAAGTGTCTTATTATTCAGTGTTCCGCCAGTCACTGCATCAATAATCTACCTAGTCGAGGGATTCAAACCGTTGTAAAAGGTTTGCACTTGTAACCACAAAGGTAACCCATGATGAGGACACCTTCTCAAAATATCCTTAAATCTCTCTCATGCATCATATAATGTCTCGAGCTCAATTTGGGAAAAAGAATAGATGTCATTCCTCAACTTGGTTGCTTTGGCTGGTGAAAAATACTTCAACAAAAACTTATCAGTCATCTGAGCCCAAGTCGTGATAAAACTCCGTGGAAGTGAATCCGACCACTATTTTACATTGTTCCTAAAAGAGAATGGAACAACCGTAAGAATGTGACATCGTTAGTAATTCCATTGATCTTAAATGTGTCGTAGATTTCCAAAAAAAAAAAGCTAAAATAAGTATTCGAATATTCATCTTGTAACCTATCAAATTGAACATACTGTTGCACTATTTGAATGGTGTTCTACTTAATCTCAAAATTATTTGCATTAATAGTTGGTCTGACAATACTCAATTCAGCCCCAATCAGAGTGGGCTTAGCATAGTCACACATAATCCGATGAGCAGTACATGCAGGAGGTTGCTGATTACTAGGATTACTATCCATCTAAACAGTAATGTCCTTTTGCTCTTGATCGTCGTTTAAAAATTGTTGACATTGCCTTGCTTCTCTAACTTTTCTTTCTTTCACAGTAAAAAATTAATGGTTCCAACGAGTTACCTTTAGTCATAAACCAAAATAACCTATAAGAATCAAACAAAAGAAAAATTAGAATATAAAAATTAAATTAAAGACAAAAATATTAAAATTAAAATAAAAAATGGCTACATTAATAAAAATAAAGTTTTCCTAATATTCTAGTCCTCGGCAATAGTGTCAAAAACTTGATGTCTACAAAACTAACTAAAAATTTGACTAAGGTAAGTGCACTTATCAATTAATAGTATAATTACAGTGAGAAAAAAATCATTCCTACGAGGACCAAAAGTACTAGTAATTACCGTCTTTTCATTATTTAATCGAATAATTTAAGTGATTGATTAAAAGCAAAATTAACTAATGAACATGATAAATAACAAATCAAGAAAATAATCTAGTAATAACCAAGAAGCAAAACAATATCGAGGAAAGAGTTCACCTAGATTTCATCTATGATTATCAATCTAAATTACATAATTTATTTACTTAATAACTTGATCCGTAGAAATCCCTAAATTATTCTAATATCTCTTTCAAGAGTAAGAGCAACTAACTCTAGGTTGATTAATTGAAATTTCTTTCTAATTAAAATCCCTATTATCACATTAACTCATGCTATGGATTCCCCCATTAGATTTGACTCTAATCCAGTAGATTTAAGTCGTCCTATTTCAAGGATTGCATGCAACTCCACTCAATTATGCAAGATCTATTTTGAAATAGGGTCTATTCAACCTCCGATTAAAGCACATAAAATATGGATAAATAATCTAAAAATATTAAACCAAGAATTAAACGTACATAATTGAGAATAAAAAAGTATGCGTAGAATAAAAATTAAATGACAAAATCTATTATAGGGTTCATCTCCCTAGGTATTTAGAAAATTAGTTCATGTTTGAAAATAAAAACAGTCAAGATACAGTATAACTAAAATAAACATAGAAACTCATGAAAATTTCGTAAGAAATCAAATGAGAATCTTCATTCTTGACAGAAATTTACTTCAGAATCGTCTTCAATGGTGTTTTTCAAGTTGTTTTCTTGAATATTCTATGACAATTCTCTCTTCTCTTCTTATTTTTATCAAATATACATATTAGAATGCCTGAAAAAATCTAAAAATCACGATTTTCCACAATTCAGAGTGCAAATCTTTGAAATCGACACGACTTCACTGTTAAGATCGAATAATCACCCACAAACGCATTAAAAATTAAATTAAAACATGATACTTTTAACACCTATCATAATATTATTTTAAATATAAATTATATAATCGTATAATTACAATTTATACTATCAAACATTACATAAAAAATTACGGTATAATTAACCTCAGTAGAATTAAAAAGACAACCTTTTAACGTTTTCATTCAAATTATTATACCTTCAATCAACTTTTTTTTTGAACAAAAACGGCCCGAAGGCCACCTTAAATTTTATTTAAAGAGAATCCTGAATTACAAAATTATGGATAATCTCCGGTATATCCATCTCGAAAAAAATATTACAATTATTATCTAAGGCATATTTACTAAGTCTGTCAGCAATAGCATTACTGCTACGGTGACACCACTTAATACTGTACTTGGTCCCGCTGTTAAGGAGTCTGGCACCCTCCTTAATCTTAAAGCCCAAAATCGTGACGTCCTCCTGACTCTTAACCATCCTGTTTATAATGTAAGCACAGTCCCCCTCAAAAATCACGTGCGTCAAACCTTTGTTTAATGGCCCACGTAATGCTGCTGGTCAAAGCTTCCAACTCCCCCCATGCAGACTCCAAAACATCATACGTAACTTGCATGCCTCCCCCATGCACAAACCCATCACTGTCTCTAGCAATATACCCAATTCCTGCCTTCCCGTCTAGCCAAGCAGCATCAAAGTTGACTTTAAGGAAACCCTCAAGAGGTTTAATCTAGCTCCTCGAAACACTCACTCTAGGGAGCAACGGAGCGTTGTTTAGGTTGTGGATGCGGAAGTCACGACCAAACGCCATGGCTCTGTCCCACACCACCTTAGGAAGTCAACCAAGCCCCTGAACAGAAGGTTATTCCTAGAATTCCAAACATCCCACAAGAATATTATCAAACAATCAAAGGCAGTACCATCAAGGAATCTCATTGCCGCCTCCTGCCAATTAACACCAGTTGTCCAACTAGCATCAATAACTCGGTTGACCATCCCACCCATCCGAAGCACCTCTTTAGCAAAAGAACAATCATGCAGATCATGCACAAGAGATTCCTCCTCCACCCCGCAACGAGGGCAAGAGCTATTAAAACTTTGGTTGACAGCCGCGATCTTAAGGTTAGTGGGGAGCAAGTCATGCCCGATTCTCCAAGCAAACATCCGGATTTTTGGAGGGACCTTAATCTTCCAAATCAGTCTCTAGAATAACTGGTGTGGGCCATAGCCAACCTTCTGAAGAATGAGCCAGGAGTACCTTGATTTGGTGGTGTAGACCCCATTATGGGAATGGAACCAGATAATTCTATCGCTCGGACCATTATGAAAACTGGGGATAGCGCAGATCTTAGCACCCACCTCATGCCCGTATAGCCTCTCGACACATGCTCTATCCCAGCCCCCAGACGGTCTCTGCCATAGATCCCCCACCATTTTATACTGACCATCGTTGAGGGAACCAATCAAAGAATGACCCCCAAGACTTTCAAAGCCCCAGTTGTGCTTGCTTAATTCGATGCTACTGCCATCCCCCACCTGCCAACCAAATCCACACCCCAAAACTTTAACTCCCTCCAATAAGCTAGACCACACGAACGAGGGCTTATCAGCTTGCTTGGCCTCAACGTACCACCCGAAGAGAAGTACTTGGCAAACAAAACTTTAAAATAAAGAGTGTCTTTGTTATTCGCCAACCTCCAAATTTGCCTCCCAAGCAACACCAAGTTAAAGAGCCTAAGGTCCTTGAAACCCATCCCCCCCATTCCTTTGGGGAAACAAACCCTTTCCCAGCTCAGCATGGCCCATGCACGCCCTTTGTTTTTTCCTTCCCACCAAAAGGATTTAGCATGAGCTTCCAATTTGTCCGTGATTCCCTTGGGTAGCAAGAAAACTGAAAACGTAAAGTTAGGAAGAGACTGGACAACTGCTTTTAAAAACACCTCTTTACCACCGCGGGATAGCAAACTTTTGGACCAGCCCTTAATGCGACTGTTGCACCTGTCAACCAAAAAGTTAAACGCGTTAGACTTGTTCTTGCCAACACAAAGGGGAAGGCCCAAGTAGCTTTCAAATTTGTCCACCACCTGCATTTCCATTGTGTTGGCTAAGAGCCCTTTCTGCTCATTCAAAGTTTTAGCACTGAATAAGAGGGTTGACTTATCTAAATTGACTTTTTGACCAAAAGCCCTTTCAAACTCATGAAGAATCCTGTGCACCAATATCGCATCTTTCAGCTTGTTCCTAAAAAAAATAAGCACGTCATCGGCAAAAAAAGATGGCTTATGCAAGGACTACTTTGGCACACCGTAATCCCCCTCAACTGCCCATTGGCTTGTGCATGAGAGAACATCTGAGAAAGGGCTTCCATGCAGAAAAGAAAGAGATAGAGAGAGAGTGGATCTCCTTGTTGAAGGCCACGGCAAGGCTGGATAACATCAGAGAGGCTAGCGTAGCATTTCACCATATAACTGACCATACAAACACAATCCATTATTTTGCTCACCTAACCCTCATCAAACCCGAGCTTTAACATCACCTTTTCGAGGAAGGACCACTCAACACGGTCTTAGGCCTTGCTCATATCGAGCTTGGCCACGAACCCCTTGTTAGGACTGTTCTTGGCGCTCTGTAAATAATGGAGTAGCTCGTGCGCAATCATGAAATTATCTTTAATCATTCTGCCAGGAACGAACACACTTTGGTTGTGGCTTATGCATAGAGGAAGAAAGGTTTTCAAGCTGTCAGCCCACACCTTAGCAATTATCTTGTAAACCACATGGCAAATGATGATAGGTCAATAATTGGTCATATCTCGAGGCTGGCTAATCTTAGGAATCAACACCACAAACGTGTCATTGATATCCCGCACACTCCTCCCCCCATTCAACACCTCTTTGCAATGCTTTAACATGTCATTGCCCACCTCCTGCCAATTCTCAAGATAAAACACACCCGGGAGCCCGTTACTCCCTGGCGCCTTCCTCAGGTCCATTTGGTCGAATGCTCTCATTATCTCCTTATCATCATCTAGCTTGGTCAGCTCCATGTTTATCTCTCTAGTTATGCGCCTAGGGATCAAACATAAAATATTATCAACCTCATCATCACAATCAGAGGCAAATAACTCTTGAAAATAATACTTAGCCACACTACACACTTCCCTTATATTCGTAACCCATGTACCATTCTTGTCAGTCAAACCTTCAATGTGTTTCTTTCTAGCTCTATGAGACAAGCGCACGTGAAAAAAACTAATGTTTCGGTCCCCCTCCTTCAGCCACCTCACCCTCGACCGTTGGGCCCAAAACACTTCTTCCGAGTTATACAACTGAGCCAACTCCTCTCTAGCCGTAAGCAATCTTTTCACATCTCCAACGTTGCTACGCACATCCATCAGGGTATCAATCTCTTTTACAAGAGATTAATGTGGCACTCCCTGTCCCTGTGCTTCCTGGATTGCCACCTGCCAAGAGACGAGCGAACATTGTTGCAAGCCCCCACAAGATTCCCACCCCCTTGTCCACGATCCTTAATCACACTCTTAGCCCCACCATCCTTGGCCCAGCACTCCTCAAATTTAAAGCACAACCTAGGATCTCGAGGCTCGTTTTTGGGACGTCTCCCTCAAGTATCAAGCACGATAAGGTCATGATCCGAGTCTGCCTGTCTGACCACATCCGAGGCAAGAAAAAGGAGCTTACTCAGCCAACCAGCCGAGACAAAAAAGCGGTCCAACCTCTCTTTTATCAAGCCAACCTCTCTCCTATTATTAGACCAAGTGAACCACCCTTGGTCGGGCTTCACATCAACCAGAGCCAAATACGCAACAACCCTCCGAAACTCGTCCATAGCTACCCCACTTTTCCTACGACCCCCACATTTTTCAGACTCATCCAATATCTCGTTAAAATCGCCCCCACCGCCCAGTCTTCCCTGACTCTAAAACTAATATCTCGGAGCAGCTCCCACGATTGAGAACAGAGGCTCAACTCAGGAAAGCCATAGAAACTCCTGAAACGAAACTACTCCACACCCTCCACAAACACCAGCATATCAATATGATTCAAGGAATAGTTTTGAATGTCAACGGTAACACCCTCGTTCCATAACACAGCCAACCCACCGCGCTTGCCATTAGCATCAACCGCGAACACCCCAGCCATAGAGTACCTTCTCATGATCCTGTCAAAATTACACCTACGGATTTTAGTTTCACACAAAAATATAATATCAGGGCGAGTGGCAGCGAGATATGCTTCACTATCATGAGCCATGAAGAGGAAGAAACAGGTAACCCTTGTTCTTCTTCCTCTTTAGCCTGCTTCTCACTTCCTTATCTCGAAGCATCATTAAAGAACGTTTAGACGAAGGTGAGCATGATTCGGAGGCCTCTTCTGACGATCGACCATCCCTCGTTGTCTGCTGCGAGCCACCCACCCTATTCCCTTCCTGTACCGTGGCTGCTAGTTGTTCCCTTTTGTCATCCCCATCATCTAAGAATTCCACCCCACTTCTTAGCCTACCCCTACTAATGCTCGGGCCTGATAATTGAACCCTAAGCCATCGACCAAACTGGTAGTCGCTCGACTCAACATAGGTCATAGCCCTAGGGCACTTCTGCATGCCATATCCAACCAGCCCATATATGTAGCAAAAAATAGGCAATCTCTCGTATTTCAGCACGCCAATCACCTCCCTTCCTTTAGCATCCACGAAATAGGCTACCCTTCTCAAAGGCTTGGAAGTGTTCATGAGCACCCGTATTCGCATGAACTCCACCCAACATCCCCCCAACCACGCCAGTCAATAGCTAAAACCTTTTCGATAGCGCCCCCAATCTCTATAGCCACCTTACGACCTATCATTTCCATAGGAATGTTGAAAACCCTTACCCAGTATGGCACCATCTTAAAATCATACGCAGACCACTCTTGGTCCTTAACATAAGGTAACATGGATAGGATGTGCTGGTCAAACAACCACTGGGCCATACTAAGAATACGTTCCCTATCCTCCTTGAAGCCAAACTTGATAAGAAAGCAGCTTGTATCCATCTCAACGAAGTTAACCCATTCACTAGTGAACCACAGGGATCGTAGCACCCGATACATGGCCTCCCTATTGACTTTGACCTCCGTTAACAACTTCCCCACCGCCCAGGCTTCCCACCTCCCATTTTCCACGGTCTCCGAATCCAATGTAAACAGCTTCCTGGCCTCCTCATCCGTAAACTTAAGCTTTACCAACATTTCCCTAACCTCCTCATCCATAGCTTGTCAAGAAAAACCAGCAACCCCCACCAAACCTTAAAAGAACAAGAAGCTCGAGAAAGGAACCAAGAACCCCCACCAGTTGCGGCACTGCACCTTACCGACGAGAAGATCGAAAAGTGACTTAAGAGCCAAAACCCCACAGAATACAAGAGCAAAACACCGAAAAAACAAGATGAAACCACAAAAAAGATGCCCGACACAACCCCCAGCCTCGTCCTCAAAGACCTTGAACAAAAAAGAAATACGTAAATTTCAAGAATGCATGCAAAAGCATGCAGAAATACACATAAAAACAATTAAGAAATAAAAGAAAACAAGAAAATTATCAAAAAAGAAGAAAAGTCAAAAGAAATCTGAACAGTAGCAGTCTGCCAAATCCTTACACTTCGACATGCGGTAGTGGGGACCCCGCTGTGGCTGACACACCCCCACAAGATCCAGACGTCCTGTCACTCCTTCCCCACGTGTCAACACCACAAAGCCCTTCAGATAATGCAAGAAAAAGCAGCCAAACACCAGGATCAAGAAATCCCAAAAAACAGATGAAACAGCAAAAGAGAAAATAATAAAAAAATAAAGAAAATAGAGACAAGGAAAGAAAACACCTGACAAGCCACGTTCCAGCCTGACCACGACAGCGATCCCAACGCCAAAGCAATGATCAGTACCACCAACGAATGACACAAGAAACCACGCCCCAACTATCTCCCACTACAAATAAATCCAAAAGGAAATATAACAACAAGAAAGCGCACAGTAATCCAATATAACTCCAGTAAACAGAATAAAAGAAAGGAAAAAACAAACACCCTCCGCCGCAAGAAGCCATGGCAGACACCACAACACCCCCACTCAATCGTCAAAAGCCGAGAATGGACAAAGGAAAAAACAAGAAACAAAATCGCCAGATCTTGGAGAGAACGCTGGCTGCTGCGCTACGCTACTGAGGGAATGAGATACTAAAAGGGAAAGAATCCTTCCATCAACATTAAGAACTTTGCCTTGGAGACAAATTGATGAAACTGAATCCGTTTAAATCAAAAAAATATTTGTCAACTTTTCATCTTAAGTAGGGACTTGCTCAAAACTCAAACACAAGAACTACTTCCCTCGCGTAATCTATAAGAAGTCACTCCACAATTAGGAGCGAAGTCGAAAAGGATTAAAATTAAATTATAATTTTTAAAAAATTAAATTAAAATTTTATCATTTTTAAAAAGTTAACATTTATTCATTTAAAATTTTAAAAAAATTTAAAAACTTAAATAAAAATTTTTTATTTTAAGTTCCGAGCCCTTACCAACATCTTGGATTCGGCCCTGTCCACGATCAAAAGAAATTTACGGTGCAAAGGAGAAGATTGCAAAATTGAAGAAGCATTTAGGCGATACA
Organism: Kokia cookei; assembly: GCA_039519145.1. NCBI lineage: Eukaryota > Viridiplantae > Streptophyta > Magnoliopsida > Malvales > Malvaceae > Kokia > Kokia cookei. The sequence continues at coordinate 19,427,428 of CM076910.1, read as the reverse complement.
CTTAGTCTAGATCTTTTGGATATTGTCTGCTTAGGTATCAAAGAAATTAAATCAGCTCAAAATAAATATTTTTGATAATTTAAATTTTTTAAATTACTTGATAATTTTTGTAATTAAAAAAATAAAGGATACTTTTTTTTATAGAAAAGCATGAAAATTCATAAGAAAATTACAAACTGCTTATTATTTAATTTAGACTTTTTTTCAAATATTTTTATTTTGATTTCACATTATATTATCATTTAAATATTTTTATTTTATTTTAGAATTATATTATCTTTTAAAATCTTTACCTTTAAATTTTAAATTTATTTAAAATAGCGTGAAATATTTTTGAAAATAAAGATAAACATATAAAGTAAAAAATATAATTTAAATGTTAGATTTAAATAATATACCAAAAAAATTTTGTAACTTAAATTCATCACTTAATTTTTCAATGTTTAATTTTCAATATTTAAATTTTCAATTAATCAAACACCACCTTAAAAATTGCGTTTAGCTTAGTACTACTCATTATGGTAGTCGGTACCATTTTGGTATCACTTGTACCAGCCAAAACGCTCCGTTCCAAAATAAACTAGAACAACTTTAAGTTTCATTCTAGAGTAAATTTCGATCGATATTGACTGTATTAATGTGTACCAGTTAATTTCACTTGTAACAGTTAATAAAATTGGTAGGTGTTGAAAAACATATTTGAAATTAATAATAATTCAATAGGAATTCGAAAGCTAAGATGTATAAATTTTGTTTAAGTAAAACAACCGGGCATGGATAACTTTGTTGTTCGCCTACCCAACCCTATGGTTGCTCTAATGGTGTTAAAATCAGAGCAGGAACAAAGATTCAGCCGGCTTTACTACGGATTCCATCCATTAAAGGAAATTAAAGTTTATAGATAAAATTTCGTGTATTAGTCTGATAATTAAAGGTGTCTATTATTTCAAGTGTGATTTGGATTTAAATTGCGTCAATCACGTTGTTGTTAGGACTTTGTCCTTTCATCTTTTAATTCACCAAAAAAAAAGTCCAATGATATAGACTCCATACATTGCCAACATATGATGAGGCTCCTAAAAATAAATCCATTTGAAGGGTAGACCATGAAATCATAAATTGAGAAGTGAAGATTAAATGAAAACATATTAAAGCTACATTTAAAGGATATTAAAGGTAGATGTGGTACCACATGAGTTGCCCGCAATATCTATTAACAAAAATAATTCCATTAATACACATAATTTAAACAAAAAAGAAATAATAAGTATATTTTATTTCTAGAAATTAAATTTACCTAAGATCAAGGAGGAAAGCCAAATCCACTCAAACATGAAACATGGATGAAATTTTTAGATTTTTTAATTTTTTATAAATTATTATGGATTTTAAATTTGATGTCCATATTGTATAACATTTGTCTTTTTAGTTAAATTGTTAAAAATAATTCGTCCCTTTAAGCCATAAGGTTATATTTTGTATTAACAAAGTATTTTTCAATTTTAAATTATATAACTTTAGTAATAATAATAATAATAAAATACTAATGTCTGATGAGCCTTGAATGACTAAATTTAGAGGCCTAATATGGACTTTAAAGTCAAATTCTAGAATTAATTGATTTGACTATTACTCATATATATTAGGTTAGTGACTTTCTTGTATTTTGATTTGTATGTTTTACCAAAGAATTATCTCCTCTGATAAGGTGTCAACATTGTCGAGAGAAAAAGAAAAGACCTCTGTAATTACAAAGCTTTTCGAGTGGAAGATATCTACAAGTTTATGAGTGATTTTTATTCGATCGATTTTACGAAGCAAGAAAAACCATACATGAAGATTCAATGGTGCATTTTCAACTTGATGCTCATTAAAGCACGGAGTTGCAGAAAGCTTCTACAATTGACGAGTTGTGTCAAGTGCTAGCTAAGACAAATAAGTCAAGTATTTATCATCTTCTTGATAGAATTATTCATCTTGTGCTAACTCTTCCTATATCTACTGCAATAATCGAACAACATTTTCAACCATGAAAATTGTGAAGACAAGGCAATAGAGTGGAGGATGATTTCTTTTAACTTACTTGGTGGGATACATCGAAAAAGAGATAACTCGAGAATTTTCAACAGATTCTATCATTGATGAGTTTGATCTTATGAAAAACCGGAGGGCGCAATTTAGGATGTCCAATGTTGAGAAATAGGACTAAGGCCAAGTTTTTTTAATTTAAGTTTTGGAATTATAATGATATTTATGAATTTTTTTGTAATAACCTATTTTTAGTACTGTCGGGAGTATTAGTTTTGAAATCAAATTATCTTTAGTGAGTGAACTTTTACTAATTATACTAGGTGCATAAAATCGTATGAGGTGTTTCATATAAAGATATATATATATATATATGGTGGGTAATACATTAATATAATGTATTAAATTGGGAAAGTAGAAAATGTGGTATCATATTTAGTAGTTGTTAAAAGAAAATTGTTAGTTACTCAAAGAAGACAAGTTAGTAAGGGACTTGAAGGGTAAATTGAAATGTATGAAGTTAGTGGAGTGGTTTGACCTAGATTAAAACTAATTTTAAATTATGGAACAAGGTCAAATTGGTAAATTAATAAAATAGGTAAAGAATGAAATAGGTGGAAATAAGCACTACCTTTTTATTATTATTTTCCATCTTCTTCTTTGTTTTTCCTTGCTCAATCGAAAATCTCCATGGAAGGAGAAGCTTCGAAAATTTGATACTTCAAGCCCTTGCATGTAAGTGATTTGGGTGTCTTTTGATGTTAATTTTTGCAAATTTGTGGTCTTTAGAGCTTAGCTCATTTGCCTCTAATGCTAGAGCTCAAAAAGGTGATGAGAGTGGGAAGTTGCCATGCTTAAATTTCTTTGTATAGCTTCTGTTTTTGGAATGAAAATTATGAGTTAGAAGTTTGATTAGAAAATTTAATAGCTTGATGGTGATATAATAATAGTACAAGGGTTTAGGTGCATGACATGAAAGTTTTTGAAGGTTTTATTAAGTAATTAAACCTTTCCATGGTTAGGTGATAATAATGAGAAAAATCTATTAGGTTATAATGTTTGGTATATTTAGTTTCAATTGGAAATGGAAGATAAGTTGATTGTTAAATTGTGGATATATATATACAATTTGAGAAGTTGTTTAGAAGAGAACATGGATTTATGAAATATAACTTTATTCTAGTTAAATTTGTAATGGAATGAGCCAATGTGGTAGTTGAATTAATTTATGTTTAAATTTATTATTACTTAGATCAAGAAACGGACTCTATGGTTGATCACTATACAAGTAAGTTCATTTCATTACTACGTAAATTATAAATTCATTTTCTAATTGTTCATTGTTGGTTTATATGTTTTGGTATGTATGGTTATTACCTGTGATATGTATAAACCTATGTGGATTGGTACAATTGCATCTAAATAATCAGGCTATGTGCCTAGTAGACTTTGTGCCGGTGTATTCAGGCTATGTGTCTAGTAGGCTTTGTGCTGGTGTATTCAGGCTATGTGCCTAGTAGGCTTTGAGCCGGTGTATTCAGGCTATGTGCCTAGTAGGCTTCGTGCTAGTGTTTCAGGCTATGAGCCTAGTAGGTTTCATGTTGGTAAATTCGAGCTATGTGTCTAGTAGGCTTTGTGCCGGTGATCCAAGAATGAGTATTTGACTCTTGAACTATAGTCGTTAGTTTACCTTAATTACATTATAACTTGTATTTCGAACTTGCTAAGTTTTAAATGACTTACCATGTTTGATTTTCATGATTTTAGGTCTCAAGGAATCTTGGCATCGATTAGATCCAGTCAAGAGTACACACTATCATCTTCATCCTCGGTAGACTTTTGAGTAACTTATTTTGGGTTTAAGAGTGGCATGTATATAGGATGTTTTGGTAGTTACCTTGTTGGGGAATAGTTTTTTGTTAAAACTTTAGCCTAAGCATCTTCATAAGTATTTACATGTAAAGGTTGTGGTTGTGAATTTGGTATGTTTATGAATGATGTATGCTTAATGTGAATGTATATGTGTTTAGGTAAAAAGCTTGTAATGTTTTATGAATAGCAATGAGACTTGTAAGAAATTTGAATTGAATTTTTTTAGCAGCAATCTGTGTTATGTTGATACTTTGTTGCATAGTATCAGTAAAAGTGCAGGGGATTTGAAACTTTAGTTACTAATTTATTTGGTTTCGGTAGTAGGAATTTAGACTATCGGTAGAACTATGGAAGTAGTATTGGTATACTAGGAGATGTATCGGTAGAAAATTCCAGACTTGTCAAGCTTGCTCTCTGTTAATTTTAGTACCGGTAGATAGAAGTGAGGTATCGGTAGAAGTTTACAAGCTAAGTAGTTCTGCTTACTGTGGTTTTAAGTATCGGTAGAAACTTATTTGATATCGGTAGATCTAGGCTAGTTGTATCTGTAGAACTTCTATAGTTCCGGTAGTTTATTGTAGTATTATTTTTCTATTTAATTATCGTGTGTTCTACTGACACTTACCTGTTCATGTATCGATAGAAGCATCATTTCATATGGAAATTTGCATGATGGTCTTGAATTTCAAGCATTTGTTGTTTAATTATTTTAAAGTCTTATTGTTCAGATATATGGTATTGAAAGGTCGAAATGTTAAACATTGTTCATAATGAATGTTATTTGTAATGAAGGTTTATTTAAATACGTGAGTTTGGTCGTTATGTCAGGTTAGAGGTGTCATAACTATTGGTATCAAAGCTACGATTTAGTCGATTCTAAGACTGAACGTAGCAAGTATGAGTATAAATATACATGCCACTTTATAATCGATGATAGTGTGGGCACTCTTGATAATTTTGAAATGTTTTATTTAGATAAAAAGATGTCGTCGAGATCCAATCAAGTAGATTCTTATGAGATCAAAAGTTACACTCCAGTTACAGGTGAAGAAAGTACACAGAATGAAAGGGGAACTCAAAGGCCCGAAAATGTTACACCGGATGCATTCGTCCAAATGATGCATGATATGTATGACTCATACTTAAAGGTAAACGCATCAAACCAACCTACTCCTTTCTTACGACCTCATGGATCGTCTCACCGTGATGATCGTAAAATTTCTATCGATAAAGTGAGAAAATGTGGAGAAATGGAATTTAGTGGGAATATTGATGATGATCCTACCAAAGCTTTGTACTGGTTAGAACATACTCAAAGAATACTCAATGAGATGTCGTGCCCTCCCGAAGATTGCTTGCGTTGTACTGTATCTCTTCTAAAGGAGGAAGCTTTTCATTGGTGGTCTATTTTAATATCAATGGTACCGAACGTATGGGTAAATTGGGAGTTCTTTAAATTTGAGTTTAGTAAGAAGTATGTGAGCAAGAGGTATTTAGAGCGGAAGAAGAAAAAGTTTCTTAAACTGAAGCAAGGGAACAAGGTCGTGGCAGAGTATGAGAAACAGTTTGTTCAACTTAGGAAGTATGCCCGCGAGATTGTACCCACAGAAGAGGGCTTATGTATACGTTTTGAAGATGGACTGAATGATGAAATTAGAATGCTAGTAGGAGCTTTAGAGATTTGAGAGCTAGTAATACTGTTAGATTGGGCACAGAAGATGGAAGAAATTTGTTCTAGTAAAAGGAGAAATGAGGCAAAGACTCATGATTTTGGCAAACGCTTTGGGACAAAAAGTTTCCCGGGATCACCACAAATTGAAAGAATCAAGTAGTTCGTTTAATGCACCATTCAAGTACCATGGAAGAAGTCACATGAAGCTAAGTAACACAAGAGCTCCGATAACTTAAGTGTCCAATGTGGGCAGTGTGCAAAACGTCAACCGGGTAGAGTGCAAGTAGTGTGGTAGATTTCATTTTGGAGTGTGTAAAGTTAACAATGGGGCATGGTTTATTTGTGGATCTCCTGATCATTTTAGAAGGGATTGTCCTAATCGTAATGAGCTTAATAAAGGGCAACACGAGAGATCAGTAGCTACTCTTTGAGATAGACGCCCTGAAAATAGCAATGCAATCGGGATAAACAAAAATGTTTATAGAGATATGTCCACCAGGTCGAAGGCTAAAGCTCTTGCCAGAACGTATGTCATTCGTGCACAAGAAGAAGCTTCAGCTCCTGATGTTATTGCGGGTACTTTCTCTATTTTTGATGTTCACGTTTGTGCATTAATTGATTCCAGGTCAATCCACTCTTATATATGCAGTAGATTAGTATTAGAAAAGAATTTACCTATTGAGCCTACTGATTGTGTTGTCAAGGTCACAAATTCCTTAGGTCATAGTATTGTAGTCAATCTAATATGTAAGCAATGTCCACTGAAAATTCAAGGCTATGATTTCCCTGCTGATTTGATGTTGTTACCATTCAATGAATTTGATGTGATTTTAGGAATGGATTGGCTTAAAGTTCATGATGTCGTGGTCAGTTGTCAACGAAGAAAGGTGGATTTGAGGAGTTTGAGTGGTGAAATTATTTCAATTATATCGGAGAAGTCTGATTGTGTATCAAATTTGATCTCAGCTTTGAATGCACAAAAACTAGTTCGTAAGGGTCACCATGCATTTTTAGCCTATGCCTTAGATAATAAGGTGGTAGAGAAAGAAGTAAGTCAAGTGCCTATAGTATGCGAGTTCACTGATGTTTTCCTCGAAGAATTATCGGGGCTACCACCTGAGTAAGAGGTTGAATTTGTTATTGAGTTAGTATCTGACACTACTCCAAATTTTGATTTCTTCGTATCGAATGGCTCCAACAGAACTTAAGGAACTTAAGACATAATTGCAAGAGTTAGTGGATAAGGGTTTCATCAGACCTAGTATATCATCGTAGGGTGCAACTATATTGTTCATAAAGAAAAAGGACAGATCGATGAGGTTGTGTATTAACTACCGAAAACTAAATAAAATCATGATTAAGAACAAGAATCCCTTACCACGAATTGGTGATTTGTTCGAAAAGTTAAAGGGAGCTACCGTGTTTTCGAAAATTGATCTCAGATTGGGCTATTATCAGTTGCAAGTTAAGGATGTTGATGTGCCAAAGATGGCATTCAGGACGTGTTACGGGCATTACGAGTTTTTAGTCATGCCTTTTGGGTTGACAAATGCTCTAGCGGCATTCATGGATTTAATGAATCGGGTATTTCAGCCACACCTAGATCGATTTGTTGTTGTATTTATTGATGACATCCTGATTAATTCCAAGAATAAAGGAGAGCATGCTCAACACTTGAAGATCGTTTTACAAATGTTACAAGAGAAGAAATTGTACGCTAAGTTTAGCAAATGTGAGTTTTGGCTTTTGGAAGTGGGATTCCTCGATCATATGATTTTGAGAGAAGGGATACGAGTAGATCCGAGTAAGATTTCTACCATTTTGAATTGGAAACCTCCACAGAACGTGTCTGAAGTACGGAGTTTCTTGGGGTTAGCTAGTTACTACCGGAGATTTGTTAAGAATTTTTAATTATAGCGCTACCTATGACGAAGTTGTTATAGAAAGATGTTAGTTTTGTTTGGTAAGAGAAGTGTCAAGAGAGATTTGATCAATTAAAGAATATGTTGACAGAAGCACCAGTTTTAACACAACCCGAGTCAGGAAAAGGATTTATCATTTTTAGTGATGCCTCTTTGAGTGGCCTAGGTTGTGTGTTGATGCAAAAGGGAAAGGTTGTTGCATATGCTTCCCGACAACTTAACCGTCATGAAAAGAATTACACTACTCATGATCTTGAGTTAGTTGCAATGGTGTTCGCGTTGAAAATATGGCGTCATTATCTATATGGCGAGAAATGTCACGTGTTTATAGATCATAAAAGTTTGAAATATTTGATGAAACAAAAAGAATTAAATCTGAGGCAGCGAAGATGGTTAGAATTGTTAAAGGTTTATGAGATTGTGATTAATTACCACCCGGGTAAAGCTAACGTAGTTGCTGATGCGTTAAGTCGTAAAAGTCTCTTTGCACTTCGAATGATGAATGTGTGGTTGTGTATGGAATTTGATAATTGTATTTTAGCCGAACTCAAAGTTAGATCGTTGTTTTTGCATGATATTCATGAGTTGCAACTTGTGGATTCCAATGTTTTAGCCAAGAAGAAATTGGTGGAAAGTGGTCAAGTGTTTGAATTTTCAATCGATGAGGATAATAACTTGTATTATCACAAAAGATTGTTCATGCCAAATGATGCTCAGTTGAAGCAGAAGTTGCTATCAGAGGCTCACAATAGTATGTACTCTATTCATCCGGGTAGCACGAAGATGTATTGTGATTTAAAACAATTTTATTGGTAGCCAAAAATGAAAAGGGAAATTTTTGAATTTGTATCAAAGTGCCTTGTTTGTCAGCAAGTAAAAGCTGAACATCAAGTTCCTTTCAGGCTATTGCAACCAATTATGATACCAGAATGAAAGTGGGAGCATGTCACAATAGATTTTATATCGGGATTACTAGTATCGCTAAAGAAGAAGGATGCTAAATGGGTTGTGGTAGATCGTTTGATGAAGACAACGCATTTTATACCTGTACGAAGGGATTATTCTTAAAAAGGTTAGCCGACCTTTATATGTCCGAAGTGGTGAGATTACACGATGTTCCATTGTCAATTATTTCAGATCGCGACTCGAGATTTACTTCTAGATTTTGGAACATGTTACAAGCAGCTTTAGGAAGTAAGTTAAAGTTTAGTACAACATTCCATCCTCAAATTGATGGCCAGTCAAAGCAGGTAATTCAAGTATTAGAAGATATGCTACGTTGCTGCATAATTGAATTTGAAGGTAACTGGGAGAAATACCTACTGCTAATTGAATTTGCCTACAACAATAGCTATCAAATGAGCTTAAAGATGATACCGTATGAAGCTTTATATGGACACAAATGCAAGAGCCTGTTGTATTGGTCAGAATTGAAAGAAAGCAAGATTGATGGAGTTGATTTGATTCGTGAAATGGAAGATAAGGTGAAGACCATTAGGGATAATTTGAAAGCCGCCTCTGATCGTTAGAAATCCTATTCAGATTTAAAGTGTAAGGATATTGAATTCTCTGTAAGCAAAAAGGTTTTTCTAAAGGTCTCACCTTGGAGAAAGGTATTGCATTTTGGACGCAAAGGGAAACTTAGTCCTAGATTCATCGAACCTTATGAAGTTCTAGAGAAAATTAGACCAGTGGCCTATCGTTTGGCATTGCCTCCTGAGCTTGAAAAAATTCACAATGTATTTCACGTTTCTATGCTTCGTCGTTATAAATCAGATCCCTGACATTTGTTGTCAGTGGGAGATATTGAACTACAACCTGATTTAACCTACGGTGAAAAGCCTACCAAAATATTGGCAAGGGAAGTGAAAGAGTTGAGAAACAAAAAGGTTGAATTCGTTAAGGTATTGTGGCATAAACATGGAGTAGAAGAGGCTACTTGGGAAACGAAAAAATCCATGAGGTCGTAATACTCGAATCTCTTTTTTGGTAAGACTTTCGAGGAAAAAAAGTCCTTAAGAGGGGGAGAATTGTAATAGCCTATTTTCAGTAGTGTCGGGAATATTAGTTTTGAAATCAAATTATCTTTAGTGAGTGAACTTTTACTAATTATACTAGGTGCATAAAATCGTATGAGGTGTTTCATATAAATATATATATATATGGTGGGTAATACATTAATATAATGTATTAAATTGGGAAAGTAGAAAACGTGGTATCATATTTAGTAGTTGTTAAAAGAAAATTGTTAGTTGCTCAAAGAAGACAAGTCAGTAAGGGACTTAAAGGGTAAATTGACATGTATGAAGTTAGTGGAATGGTTTGACCTAGATTAAAACTAATTTTAAATTATGAAACAAGGCCAAATTGGTAAATTAATAAAATAGGTAAAGAATGAAATAGGTGGAAATATGCACTACCTTTTTATTATTATTTTCTATCTCCTTCTTTGGTTTTCCTTGCTCAATCGAAAATCTCCATGGAAGGAGAAGCTTCAAAATTTTGAAACTTCAAGCCCTTGCATGTAAGTGATTTGGGTGTCTTTTGATGTTAATTTTTGCAAATTTGTGGTCTTTGGAGCATAGCTCATTTGCCTTTAATGCTAGAGCTCAAAAAGGTGATGAGAGTGGGAAGTTGCCATGCTTAAATTTCTGTGTCTAGCTACTGTCTTTGGAATGAAAATTATGAGTTAGAAGCTTGATTAGAAAATTTAATAGCTTGATGGTGATATAATAATAGTACAAGGGTTTAGGTGCATGAGATTAGATTTTTGGAAGGTTTTATTAAGTAATTGAACCTTTCCATGGTTAGGTGATAATAATGAGAAAAATCGATTAGGTTATAATATTTGGTATATTTAGTTTCAATTGGAAATGGAAGGTAAGTTGATTGTTACATTGTGGATATATATATAATATGAGAAATTGTTTAGAACAGAACATGGATTTATGAAATATAACTTTATTCTAGTTAAATTTGTAATGGAATAAGCCAATGTGGTAGTTGAATTAATTTATGTTTGAATTTATAATTACTTAGATCAAGAAACAGACTCTATAATTGATAAACGCGGGAAGAGGAAGTTATATAGTAATTCTACGTTAAACCTTTATTGTCACTATACATGCAAGTTCGTTTCATTACTACGTAAATTGTAAATTCAATTTGTAATTGTTCATTGTTGGGTTATATGTTTTGGTATGTATGGTTATTACCTGTGATATGTATAAACCTATGTGGATTGGTACAATTGCATCTAAATATTCAGGCTATGTGCCTAGTAGGCTTTGTGCCAGTGTATTTAGGTTATGTGCCTAGTAGGCTTTGTGCCGGTGTATTCAGGCAATGTGCCTAGTAGGCTTTGTGCCGGTATATTCAGGCTATGTGCCTAGTAGGCTTCGTGCCGGTGTTTTCAGGCTATGTGCCTAGTAGGCTCCATGCTGGTAAATTCGAGCTTTGTGTCTAGCAGACTTTGTGTCGGTAATCCAAGAGTGAGTATTTGACTCTTGAACTATAGTTGTTAGTTTACCTTAATTACATTACAACTTGTATTTCTAGCTTACTAAGTCTTAAATTACTTACCATATTTGAATTTCATGATTTTAGGTCTCAAGGAATCTTGGCATCGATTGGATCCAGTCAAGAGTGCACACTATCATCTTCATCCTGGATAGACTTTTAAGTAACTTGTTTTGGGTTTAAGAGTGTCATGTATATAGGATGTTTTGGTAGTTACGTTGTTAAGGAATAGTTTTTGTTAAAACTTTAGCCTAAGCATCTTTTGAAGTATTTACATGTAAAGGTTGTGGTTGTGAATTTAGTATGTTTATGAATGATGTATGCTTAATGTGAATGTATATGTGTTTAGATAGAAAGCTTGTAATGTTTTATGAATAGCAATGAGACTTGTGAGAAATTAGAATTGAATTTTTTTAGCAACAGTTTGTGTTGTGTCGATACTTTGTTGCATAGTATCGGTAGAAGTGTAGGGGATTTGAAACTTTAGTTACTGATTTATTTGGTTTCAGTAGTAGGAATTTATACTACCGGTAGAACTATGGAAGTAGTATCGGTATACTAGGAGATGTATTGATTGAAAAATGCCAAACTTGTTAAGCTTGCTCTCTATTAATTTTAGTACCGGTAGTTAGAAGTGAGGTACCGATAGAAGTCTACAGGCTAAGTAGTTCTTGTTACTGTGGTTTTAGGAATTTGTAGAAACTTATTTGATATCGGTAGATCTAGGCTAGTTGTATCAATAGAACTTCTATAGTCCATTTAGTTCATTGTAGTATTATTTTTCTATTTAATTATCGTGTGTTCTACCGACACTTACCTGTTCATGTATCGGTAGAAGTATCATTTCATATGGAAATTTGCATGATGGTCTTGAATTTCAAGCATTTGTTGTTTAATTATTTTAAAGTCTTATTGTTCAGATATATGGTATTGAAAGATAGAAATGTTAAACATTGTTAATAATGAATGTTATTTATAATGAAGGTTTATTCAAATACGTGAGTTTGGTCGTTATGTCGGGTTAGAGGTGTCACATTTTTAGTATAGTATTAGTTATTCTTTATTTACATATTGGAAAGAAATATTTAATTTTATATAGTTTGATTTATGAATTTGACTCTTAGTAGAAGGGCTCCATGATACTTTTATCGAAACCTATCTATATTAACTAATAAAATATGTGCCAATATAAGTTTGATAGAGTAAGTACTTGATTTTATAGATAGATTTTAATCGTCAAAAAAAGTAAGTTTCGGCATATGACAATTTTTTGTAGTGTTCAAACGATTCAAGACATTCTAACAATATGCATTCCTTCATGACATTCTTCTCAATTTACGTGAGTTCTCAAATGTTCTTAGCATGATAGTAATACCACCATGATGGTAAAACTTCAAACATATGACATAAGTTTGATAATCCATCATGAAAAAATATAGAAATTGTTCTCTAATCATGTTTACCATCTTCATCTTAGTTTTGAAATGAAGACCATCTACAAAAAAGATGAGCATAAAAAGAACTTGGACTAATTTTGTTCATCGTGAAGTGAAGAAAAAAACATGATCATATAGTGAAAAATTGTACAGCCAAATGATAAGTGCTAAAAGTAACATGTTTTAATTTCATTATTAATGTGTTTTAGATGATTAAGCGATGTAAATTAGTGAAATTTATGCTCCTAACCCTTTAAATTCAGGTTTCTATACTTAAGAGAGCATTTGGGATCAAAAGGAGTAAAAAATGAGCGAAAATCGAAAGATTTGTGCAAGGTGCAAGGACCACACTGGTTGCACCTTATCACACGGGCTGCGCACACGGCCTGTAACACCCAAAAACCCAAAATCATCTCCGGTCTAATGTCTTAGGGTTTACTGAACATTTCGAGTCTTTCTTTTCTTTTTTTATATACAATTCAATCACAACTTTTACAATTATAATTTGTAGCTAAGAATACTAACTACATTTAATTTTTACACATTCATTTACAACCTTTCAATCAATAAATAATCAAATTTAATCATGAAAGAACTCAAGAATCACGTACAAATATTTTCCATCAGGGATGGTTCTGTATCCCAAACACACAGTTCTCACCATTATCTAACCAAACATACTTATCATTACATCGCAGAAGGAATCAATATTCATTTCACAAATCATGACATTCATTTTTCATGTCTTTAATACCCAAAACCCGAAAACCATCGCCAGTTAGGGTCCTAGTGTCTTTCTATTCATTTATCACTGTTCATCTTTTAATATCATGTCATACATAATCATTTAAATATAATTGTAACTCAACAAGGGCTAAAAGGTCATTTCTGTGATTTTTGGATACTTCTACCGGTACTTGTTCGATAAGTATCAATAGTTTTCATGTTAATAAACAGTTTAAGAATAGTGTAAACTTCTACCAGAACTTGAGACAATACTACCGATACAAGTATGACTTCTACTAAAACATGTCATGCTTCTACCGATACTAAAAACTCCAGAGAGCTAAGAAGTTTTACCCTACAACTTCTACCAATACAAGCATTCAAACTACTGATACTACTATGAACAAAACTTCCGATACTTCTTATGTTACCTACCAATACAATGTAAGTCAATAACCAACTTCTCCCCTACTCTATACTTCTACCGATACATGCAAAAATTCTACCGAAACAAGTATATAGAATTTGATTATTCACACAAGTCCTCAAGTTTATCAACCATCATTCAACACAAGATTCTTATTCAAATCCTCATCCTACAAAATCTATACATGATAATACTTGTTTCATCATATGACATAAAATATAATCAATGATCATAAGTATTCTTAAATTTACATGCCAATTCATTACCAAAAATATTTGATTAATTACAATATCAAGCAAGCAAGCAAGTTTAGTTCAACAAAGAACCAACAATCCAAAATCAAACATTTCAAGGGTAACATCATCCTAGTATATGCAATATAACCAAGTGATGAAAATACTACCGAATGAGCTCCCGAGATAGTGTGATTTCTTCGAGATGATCCGATCTTCAAACAGCAAACAATCTTCAAAACAACAATAACATCTTTGGTAAGCGTCAAATCTTAGTAAGTTTGAAGAGTTTAAAGAGTTACCAATCATATGCATAAAGCAATTATATCTCGACCAAGCTAGGATGAATTGTTGCTTCCTCAAGCCATATTTGGTGTTCCAACTTTCCTGTCTATAACATTTTTGTTACCAGTACTCGATGCTGCTCACATGAGCTATCGAGGACTCGCAACGTATGCGGTACCCCAGCCATTGATACTGTATCTGTCTATACTATAAACTGTTCCCTAACAATGCTGCTTACACGAGCTGTCGAGAGTATGCAATAAGTATAGTCCCAACCATCGTAGGGTCTGTAATCCATTTAGGATCCATATCTCTTTCCCGAGTCACGATGCTGCTCACACGAGCTGTATACGACTCGCAACATATGCGGTACCTTAGCCATCGATACGGTATTTGTGAATATAACTGTTCCTTAACGATGCTGCTCACACGAGCTGTCAAGAATATGCACTTATGCATAAATCTTAGTCATCGTAGGGCTTGTAATCCATTTAGGATCCATATTTCTTTTCTCATTTCTCGACTCACGATGCTGGTTGCACAAGCTGTTGAGGACTCACAACATATGTGGTACCTCAGCCATCGCGTCGATTTCAAATCATCGGCTCAAAGCCTGATATCTCTTTCATTCATTTCTTTTTAATCTTTCTCAATTTCACATACCATAACTTGTTCTGTAACAATTATAAAGAATACAAATAATATACTATTTAAATGTAAATTTAACGTTACGAACTTACCGAATGAAATTGCAGTTAAAGTGAACTTTAAGGATAAATCCGTAATTTTCCTTTTTCTACTATCGGAACACAATCTTGATCTATTACAATAATTTTATTCAATTATTTAAATAAACATGAAATTTCTAATCATTTTATGCAAATAAGCTTTTTTGGTATTCTTACAAAATTATCCTTAACTTTTCATTTTTATTCAATTTAGTCCTTTAGCTCAAAACTTGCAAATTAACCATTTTATTTTAATTTTTTAGCTTGTCATATGTCTTTTAATTTTTTGGTATTTTTACAAAATTGTCCTTAACTTTTCATTTTTATTCAATTTAGTCATTTAGCTCAAAACTTGCAAATTAACCATTTTATTTTAATTTTTTAGCTTGCCGAATATTCATGTGTCTTTCAACAGCCCACTTTTTCATTATTTCACTTTAAGTCCTTGCAAATTTAACACTTTAATAATTTAGTCCTTAAGCATTAAAATCATCAAAAATCACTTTACAAAAATAATCAAACCCAACAACCAAGCTTAATAGACTTCAATATATTTTCAAGAAACAACACATTCATCAATGAAAAAATTTATAACATTTAACAGATTCACAAATTAGTCTCCGGGTTAGCTAGATTAAGCTAATACGAACTCAAAAACATAAAATTACTAAAAACGGGTGAGAAATCACCTACCAATCAAAGGGCCTATCTAACCGATTGTTCTTCAAGTTCCTTTAGGGTTCGGCTATGGTGGAAAGAAGAAAAAAATTGAGGAAGATAACTCATTTCTTTCACTTTAAGTTTTGGTTTTACATTAATTTATTTATTTATTCTTTTGCCCTTTAGTAATTACTTAGATTTTCATGTTTATAATGACCAAAAACGTCCACTACCCTTCCTTAGGGTTTATTTACTTCTTAAAGACCTTGCTAAACCTTCCTTCTACTAATAACCACATTTAACTAATGAATTTCACCTTTTTCAACTTTTATGATTTAGTTCTTTTTACTTAATTGACTATCTAAACGATAAAATTTCGTCACCAAATTTTGATACGATACTAATGACCTCTTAAATATTAAAATAATTAATATTTATTGTCTAAAACATTGAATTTTTTTACCTCAAAACCACCATTCTCGATCATACTAAATTAAACTAGTTAGTAAATCCTCATTTTTATTAGGATTTAATTGCAATTTATAAAAATCTAAAGAGTTTCACATCATTTCTATTGTTTAGGCTATTTAAAAAGGATCTAATTTCATAATTGGCCCCTCATTATATTAAATTCCAATTAAACAAACTTGTTTACAATTTAGCCTTAAACTAAAAAAGACTAAATGAAAAAATAACCTAAAAGTTAGTGGAAGGTAATCATATCCTCCACCGCTTGGAATTTTTGACCATGGTGTAATTACCACTTTGGTCCCTTTTATTTTTAATCAATAGCAATTAACTTTTACCCATTTTACAATTTACACATTTTCCCTTAATTAAGCAATTAATCATCAAAATTATCCAATCGAATTTCAATTCACATATATTAAGACTCTGAAAATATTTAACAAAAATATTTACGGCCCTTAATTTCAGAAACGAGGTCCTAATAACTCATTTTCTAAAACCACTAGACTTTTGAACCAAATCACTTATACTAACTTTTAATTCAATAATTAAAATTCTTCAATTCAAAATTTCATATAAAATTATTATTGATTTATTTAATTTAAACACTCATTATAAAATATTCTCGTTGGGTTTGTGGTCCCAAAATCACTGTTTTCGACACCACTAAAAAACGAGCTGTTACAACTCTCCCCCATTAGGAAATTTCGTCCTCGAAATTTTAATTTAGCAGTTCCTGATTATTCTGAAATTTTCATATAACAATAGAAAAATCTTTTACCCGAGCTTACTCAAACCCATCTGTCGACTTTTCCTAACTAAGAAAATCAACCTCACTAAACCAAAACTCACCGCTGATAATTTTCTCATAAATTAATTCTCACATATAGTCTATAATACATTTCTTACATATTCCACATACACAAATTCTAGTTGAGATTTATTAGAATATCATCAATAATCATAGTACGACTGTATCCAAATTTCTAGATAAGATTGAATAATCTAATTCATTATATTCATAAATCAACAGAGACATTGGTTGATCTAGGCAATATTACCAGGATTCTTAATGATTATCTCAAGTTTAAAGAAATTTTCAACATATTATATCTTTAACTAGAATTGAATAACTAAATCTTATTAACTTTCAAATATACTATTACGCCCTTTAACTTATTGAACAAATCCCTTGTATGAGATATATATATATATATATATATATTGTTTCCTATATCTTGAATTTATTCCCTTATCTGATTTAGACAGGAATCTTAAAAATCTTTCAAGAGATAAATCAAGATACCCATTGGTGAACGGTACATAGTTCTCAAATTCAAAACTTTTTAATTGAGTAGTTAATTATATATATATATATATAATCATTTTAGATCATTTACTGTACAAAGTCATCTAAACGACTCTGATTTATACTATCTGATTTATCCGACTCAACCGTAATAAGCACACCAATCCGCCATTTAAGTCATTTCATTTCTGAGTATAGGTTACTATAGTATCATATAACTTCAATCAATATATTCTCGGAATAATATCAATTTCATGGTTTAATAATAACATCAAATCATCAAGAAAAATCATAGTCACAAATTTTTAGCAGATAGTTTTGACATACCGACTCTAGCCTAACGGATTATGATCCAAACATTAATCTCATTGGTTAATAAATAAGCCCCTTTTCATTATTAAAACAATACAATGTGATAATAAGCAACCCTATCGTAATTAGTGCATTCACAATAAATAATATCGAGAGAATATAACATACCAGAAATAATATCAATCACTATAACTTCAAATCCATCATTATGTCCTCGATCTCACTTTGTTTACCTATACTCAGGGATAACAATCACAAAGCTACTAAATTGGCTTGCACAATTTCTATAAATCACTGTCTCATCAAATCCAAAAAACATTTGACTTTACCATCAGACATTTGTAAAACTGATAAACTTCGGCTCACCTCTTCATTTTCAAATATTTATGAAACCAGTGTATTATGACTGGTACCAGAATCAATAGTCAGAATATTACTATTAACTTCATTAATTTCGTCATGATCAGATTCATATAACATCTTTAAAATTTTCAATAAAACAGATGTTAGATCGGATCAATCAATATCACACTATTACAGGTTTATATGGCATGTACTTTCTAGACTTTATTCACACTATACTTAGTCCGAGAATCAATTAAACTGTAAGCTCTGATACCATTAAATATAACACCCAAAAACCCAAAACCATCTTCGATCTAAGGTCTCAGGGTTTACTAAACTTTTCGAGTCTTTCTTTTTTTTACATACAATTCAATCACAACTTTTACATTAATAATTTGTAGCTCAAAATACTAACTACATTTAATTTTTACACATTCATTTACAACCTTTCAATCAGTAAATAATCAAATTCAATCACGCAAGAACTTAGGAATCACGCAAAAATATTTTCCATTAGGGATCACATGGTCTTGTATCCCAAACACACAGTTCTACCATTAGCTAACCAAACTATAACCAAACATATTTATCATTACATCGCAGAAGGAATCAATATTCATTTCACAAATCATGACATCCATTTTTCATGTCTGTAATACCCAAAACCCGAAAACTGTCGTCGGTTAGGGTCCTAGTGTCTTTCTATTCATTTATCACTGTTCATCTTTTAATATCATGTCATACATAATCATTTAAATATAATTACAACTCAACAAGGGCAAAAAGGTCATTTTCATGATTTTTGGATACTTCTATCGGTACTTGTTGGACAAGTATCGGTAATTGTGAAGTCAATAAACATTTCAAGAATAGTGTAGACTTCTACCGGTACTTGAGACAATATTATCGATACAAGTATGGCTTCTACCGATACAAGTATGGCTTCTACCGATACAAGTATGACTTCTATCGAAACATGTCATGCTTCTACCATACTAAAAACTCCAAAGAGCTAAGAAGTTTTACCCTACAACTTCTACCGATACAAGTATTTAGATTATCGATACTACTATGAACAAAACTTCCGATACTTCGTATGTTACTTACCGATACAATGTAAATCAGTAACCAACTTCTCCCCTACTTTATACTTCTACTGATACATGCAAGAATTCTACCGAAACAAGTATACAGAATTTGATTATTCATACAAGTCCTCAAGTTTATCAACCATCATTCAACACAAGATTCTTATTCAAATCCTTATCCTGCAAAATCTATACATGAAAATACTTGTTTCATCATATGACACAAAATATAACCAATCATCACAAGTATTCTTAAATTCACATTCCAATTCATTACCAAACAAATTT
Source organism: Kokia cookei (assembly GCA_039519145.1). NCBI lineage: Eukaryota > Viridiplantae > Streptophyta > Magnoliopsida > Malvales > Malvaceae > Kokia > Kokia cookei. Next base: position 19,408,110 of record CM076910.1, on the reverse strand, counting down.
GCTTAATTACAACATCAAGCAAGCGAGTGAGTTTAGTTCAACCAAGGACCAACAATCCAAAATCAAACATTTCAAGGGTAACATCATCCTAGTACATGCCATATAACCAAGTGATGAAATACTACCGAATGAGCTCCCGAGATAGTGTGATTTCTTCGAGATGATCCGATATTCAAACAACAAACAATATACAAAACAACAATAACATCTTTGGTAAGCTTCAAAGCTTAGTAAGTTCGAAGAGTTTAAAGAGTTACCAATCATATGCATAAAGTAATTATATCTCAACCGAGCTAGGATGAATTGTTGCTTCCTCAAGCCATATTTGGTGTTCCAACTTTCCTGTCTATAACTTTTTTGTTACCAGTACTCGATGCTGCTCACACGAGCTGTCGAGGACTCGTAACATATTCGGTACCCCAGCCATTGGTACGGTGTCTGTCTGTACTATAAATTGTTCCTTAACAATGCTGCTTACATGAGCTGTCGAGAGTATGCAATAAGCATAGTCCCAGCCATCGTAAGGCCCATAGTCCATTTAGGATCCATATCTTATTCCCGAGTCACGATGCTGCTCATACGAGCTGTCGATGACTCACAACATATGCGGTACGTTAACCATCGATACGGTATTTGTGAATATAACTGTTCCCTAACGATGCTGCTCACATGAGCTATCGAGAATACGCACTTATGCATAAATCTCAATCATCATAGGGCCTGTAATCCATTTAGGATCCATATTTCTTTCTAATTTCCCGACTCACGATGCTGCTCGCATGAGCTATCGAGGACTTGCAATATATGTGGTACCTCAGCCATCGCGTCGGTTTCAAATCATCAGCTCAAAGCCCGATATCTCTTTCATTTATTTCTTTTTCATCTTTCTCAATTTGACGTACCATAACTTGTTCTGTAACAATTATAAAGAATACAAATAATATACTATTTAAATATAAGTTTAACGTTACGAACTTATCGAATGAAATTGTAGTTAAAGTGAACTTTAGGGGCAAATTCGTAATTTTCCTTTTTCCACGATCGAAACACAATCTTGATCTATTACAATAATTTCATTCAATTATTTAAATAAACATGAAATTTCTAATCATTTTTTACAGATAAGCCTTTTTGGTATTTATACAAAATTGCCCTTAACTTTTCATTTTTATTCAATTTAGTTCTTTAGCTCAAAACTTGCAAATTAACCATTTTATTTTAATTTTTTAGCTTGTCGAATATTCATGTGTCTTTCAATAGTTTTGTATTATTTCACCTTAAGTCCTTGCAAATTTATCACTTTAATAATTTAGTCCTTAAGCATTAAAATCATCAAAAATCAGTTTACAAAATAATCAAATCCAACAATCAAGCTTAATAAACTTTAATAAATTTTCAAAAAACATCACATTCATCAATGGAAAATTTTATAACATTTAACAGATTCACAAATTAGTCCTTGATTTAGCTAAATTAAGCTAATACGAACTCAAAAAACATAAAAAAATTACTAAAAATGGGTGAGAAATCACCTACCAATCAAAGGACCTATCTAACCGATTGTTCTTCACTTCCTTTAGGGTTCAACTATGGTGGAAAGAAGAAAAAAATAAGGAAGATAACCAATTTCTTTCACTTTAAGTTTTGTTTTTACTTTAATTTATTTATTTACTCTTTTGCCCTTTAGTAATTAATTAGATTTTCATTTTTATAATGACCAAAAACGTCCACTACCCTTCCTTAGGGTTTATTTACTTCTTAAGGACCTTTCTAAACCTTCCTTCTACTAATAAACACATTTAACTAATTAATTTCACCTTTTTCAGCTTTTACGATTTAGTCCTTTTTACTTAATTGACTATCTAAACGATAAAATTTTGTCACCAAATTTTAATACGATACTAATGACCTCTTAAATATTAAAATAATTAATAATTACTACATCGAATTTGTGACCTCAAAACCACCATTCTTGACCATACTAAATTAAACTAGTTAGTAAATCCTTATTTTTATTAGGATTTAATTGCAATTTATAAAAATCTAAGGAGTTTCACATCATTTCTATGTTTTAGGCTATTTAAAAAGGATCTAATTTCATAATTGGTCCCTAAATTATATTAAACTCCAATTAAACAAAACTGTTTACAATTTAGCCTTAAACTAAAAAGGACTAAATGAATAAATAACCCAAAAGTTAGTGGAAGGTATTCAAATCCTCCACCGCTTGGACTTTTTGACCATGGTGTAATTACCACTTTGGTCCCTTTTATTTTTAATCAATAGCAATTAACTTTTACCCATTTTACAATTTACTCCTTTTTCCTTAACTAAGCAATTAATCATGAAATTTATCCAACCGAACTTCAATTCACATTTAATAAGACTGTAAATATTTAATATAAATATTTACGATCCTTAATTTCAAAAACGAGTTTCCAATACCACATTTTCTAAAACCACTTGACTTTTGAACCAAATCACTTATACTAACTTTTAATTCAAAAATTAAAATTCTTCAATTCAAAATTCCATATAAAATTATTATTGACTTATTTAATTTAAACACTAATTATAAAATTTACTCGTCGGCTTTGTGGTCTCGAAATCACTGTTTTCGACACCACTGAAAAACTGGCTGTTACACGGTCATGTGAGTCACACAGGCTGCCATACAAACGTGTGCCAAACTGTGTGGATGCCACGAACTAGATTTCAAAAAACGCGGGAAATGTAATTTTTAGGTTGTTTTTGAGCATTCTAAGACCTATAAATACCGAATATAAGAAGAGGAGAGTAAGCCGTCACAGAATACTGAAGAAAACAACTCGTAAAACAACATTAAAGCCGTCTCTGAAGTAGATTTCCTTCAAGATTGAAGATCTCCTTTAAATTTCTTAAAAGTTTAATATGAGTTTCTTTGTTTCTTGTGGATTTACTATCTTTTGGATGTTTTTATATGCGATTATGAACTAATTTTCTAACTTACGGGAGATTAACTCTATGATGAACTCAGTCATTTGATTTCTATTTTATATAATAAATATTTAAATCTTGTTCTCAATTGTGTGTGTTTAATTCTTGGTTTAGTATTTCCGGGATATTAGTCTATGTTTGATGTGCTTAAATAAGAAGACGAATAGACCTTGTTTAAGAGTAGATCTATCATAATTGAGTGGAGTTGCATGCAATCCTAGAAATAGGATGACATAAATCTACTGGATTATAGTAAAATCTAATAGGGGATTCATAGATATAGTTAAAGCGACAATACGGGTTTTAATTAGAAAGAAATTTCAATTAATCAACCTAGAGTCAATTGCTTTTATGCTTGAAGAAAGGTATTAGCATAACTAATTTTCTAAATATTTAGGGGAGATTAACTCTATGATGAACTCAGTCATTTGATTTCTATTTTATGTAATAAATACTTAGATCTTGTTCTCAATTATGTGTGCTTAATTCTTGGTTTAGTATTTTCGGGATATTAATCTATGTTTGATGTGCTTAAATAAGAGGACGAATAGACATTGTTTAAGAGTAGATCTAGCATAATTGAGTAGAGTTGCATGCAATCCTAGAAATAGGACGACATAAATCTACCGGATTATAGTCAAATCTAATAAGGGATCCATAGATATAGTTAAAGTGATAATAGGGGTTTAATTAGAAAGAAATTTCAATTAATCAACCTAGAGTTAATTGCTTTTATGCTTGAAGAGAGGTATTAGCATAATTTAGGAATTTCTACTGATCAAGATACTAAGTGAAGAAATTGTTTAATTCATATTGATAATGACAGATGAAATCTAGGTGAATTCTTTCCTGGGTATTGTTTCTCTTCTTGGTTGTTAATCGTTTTCTTACTTGATTTGTTCTTTGTCATGTTCTTTATTTAATTAATGTAGTTAATTTTAGTTTTAAATCAATCGCTCCAATTTATTGATTAAGTAATAGAAAGACAGTAATTACTAGTACTTATAATCCTCGAGGGAAAGATATCTTGTCTCATTGTAGCCATACTATTAATTGATAATTGCACTTGCCTTAGTCAGATTTTTAATTGGTTTCGGCTGCATCAAGTTTTTGGTGCCATTTTCGGGGACTAAAATATTAGGAAAACTTTATTTTTATTAATTTAGCCATTTTTAATTTTTATTTTTATATTTTTATATGTAATTTAATTTTTCCCTTTTGTTTACTTCTGGTAGGTTCTTTTGGTTTATGATTAGAGGAAACTAGTCGGAACCATTACTATACGACTGTGAGATTGAAATGACTATTCGAAAAAATCGTAGAAAGGTTAGAGAAGCAAAGCGAAATCAGCAGATTTTAGTAGGTGATCAAGAAGACAAGAATATTACTGTAGAGATGGAAGACGTTGAAAATAATCAGCTTCCTCCTATTCATCTTGCTCGTCGAACCATGTATGATTATGCTAAGCCTACTTTGATTGGGGCTAAATCGAGTATTGTCAAACCGACTGTTAATGTAAACAATTTTGAAATCAAACCGAACACAATTCAGATGGTGCATCAATATGTTCAATTTGATGGTCTGCAAGATGAAGATCCGAATACTCATTTAGTTAATTTTCTTGAGATTTACGATACATTCAAGATCAATGGCGTTATTGATGATGCCATACACTTATGGTTGTTCCCATTTTCGGTGAGGAGCAAGGAAAAACAGTGGTTAAATTCTTTACCACGAGGTTCCATCACTACTTAGGCTCAAATTGTAGAAGTTTTTGTTAAAATATTTTCCATCGGCTAAAACAGCTAAGTTGAGGAATGATATCTCTTCTTTTGTTCAATTTGATATTGAGACACTTTATGAAACATGGTATAGGTTTAAAGATTTGTTGAGAAGGTGTCCCCATTATGGATTACCTTTGTAGCTCTAAGTTCAAACATTCTACAATGGTTTGAACCCCTCAGCTAGATAAATGATTGATGCATTAGCGGGCAGAACATTGAATAACAAAACATTAGAAGAAGCCCAAGATTTTATTAAGGAGATGACACTTAATAATTATTAGTGGCAAGTTAAAAGAGTAAAATTTGTGAAGGTAGCAAAAGTTTTTGATGTTGATGCCCTTTTTATGTTGGCTAATCAGGTTGAAGCTCTCAGTAAAAAAATTGATTATTTTAATTAATCTAAGTAGGTAGATCCGGTGATACAGTGCAATACGAATGGAGCGGGGATGATGAATTCAGAATATTCACCCTTCAAGTCTAACATGGAGTATGAGCAAGTCGACTTTTTGGGTGATAATTCTAGACCTTAAAATAACCCCTATAGCAATACTTATAATGCAAGATGGAGGAATCATCCAAATTTTTCATGGGGTGGTCAAGAAAATAAAAAGTCACAACCCCCTCCGGGTTTTTAGTAGCCTTATCAACTGGAAAATAAATCGAACCTTGAAAAGATGCTTGCTAAATTTATTTCGGTTTCTAAAACAAGATTTCAAAACAATGAGATAGCTTTTAAAAAATCAGCAAACATCAATTCATGGCATTGAAAATCAAATCGGACAGCTTGCTAAACTTGTTTCGAAAGGACAACAAGGTAGTTTGCTTAGTAACACTGAACCAAACCCAAAAGAGCATGTGAAAGTAGTTACATTGAGAAATGGGAAAGTGTTGGTTAAACTGAAACAAAAGTTGAAACAAGAAACTAATGAAAAAGATGATGAGGTGGCAAAAATCGAAGAAATTCAAGCACCGATGCTTAAGGAATACAAGCTACCAATTACTTATCCAGCAAAATTGAAGAAAGATCGCATGGATGAACAATTTGGTAAATTTCTTGAACTTTTTAAACAACTAAATATTAACTTATCTTTTTTTGAAGCTCTTTCACCAATGCCCACATATCAAAATTCTTAAAGGAGCTATTGTCAAATAAGAGGAAGTTAGAAGAGCTATCAACTATGAAACTAAATGGTGAGTGCTCAACCATTCTCTAAAATAAACTTTTTACTAAGCTGAAAGATCCAGGAATTTTTACTATCTCTTGTTCTATCAGTAGTTTAAACATTGAAAAAGCATTAGCTGATTTAGGTGCTAGTATTAATTTGATGCCTTATAAGATGTTCAAGCAACTTTATCTTGGGGAACCAAAACCCACTAGGATGAGTATTCAATTAGCTGACAGATTTGTTAAATATCTTGGGGGCATTATTGAAGATGTGCTTGTAAAAGTAGATAAACTCATATTCCATGTTGACTTTGTTATACTTGACATGGATGAGGATGTTAAGATGCCTTTCATTTTGGGTAAACCCTTTTTAGCTATTGCTAGAGCTATTATTGATGTGGGTAATGGTAAATTTGTGCTTAGGGTAGGTGATGGTGAAATTATTAGTCAAAATTTTAATGCCATGTGATTTTCTTGAGAGCAAGATGATCCCTTTTATTTTATTCATTATATTGATCATGCTGTTCAAGATTCATTGTAGGAAATTGTTCATAAGGACACGTTGGAATTGTGTATTGTCCAAGGAGAGGAGGCCGAAGGAGATAATGCTGTAATAAATGAGATGAAAAATGGTCTAAATGCTAATGAGTCCCCATTGAGATAGAAAGATTTTGAGACCATTGAGGTAAGTAAGGAATTAAAGTTGAAACCCTTTATTGAAGAACCTCCTAAATTGGAATTGAAGCAATTGCCAAACCATTTAGAGTATGCTTTCTTAGGAAACAATTCTACATTGCTAGTGATTATTGCTTCAGATTTAAAGTCTAATGAGAAAGAGGAGTTAATGCAAGTGCTTAAGGAACACAAAAGAGCTATAGCATTGAAAATTTTTTATATTAGAGGGACTAGTCCTTCTTTTTGCACTCATAAAATTTTAATGGAGGACGAATATAGACCATGTTTGCAAGCTCAAAGGAGACTAGATCCTAACATGAAGGAAGTTGTCAAGGCTGAGGTAATTAAACTTCTAGATGCTGGAGTTATTTATCCTATTTTTTATAGTACTTAGGTGAGTCTTGTGTAGGTTGTTCCTAAGGAAGAAGTCATGATTGTTGTGACTAATGAGAAGAATGAGTTGATTCCAACAAGAACAGTCATGGGATGAAGAGTTTGTATTGATTACAGGATGTTGAACGGTGCTACAAGGAAAGACCATTTTCCTCTTCCATTTGTTGTTAAAATGTTAGAGAGGTTAGCTTGCCACATGTATTATTGCTTTTTGGATGAATTTCTAGTTACTTCCAAATCCTGATAGCTCTGAAGGATCAAGAAAATATGATATTTACATGTCCATATGGTACGTTTTCTTACTGAAGAATGACTTTTGGATTATGTAATGCTCTTGCTACTTTCCAACGTTGTTTGTTAGTCATCTTTGTTGAACTCGTGAAAGACATCATGGAGTTATTTATGGACGACTTCTCGATACTCGATAATATTTTCATTTTATGCCCTAAGAATTTAAAACGTGTTCTAATGAGATGTGAGGAAATGAACCTTATGCTTAACTGGGAAAAATGTCACTTCATGGTTAAGGAAGGGATTGTTTTGGACCATAAAATTTATAATAAAGGGATCAAGGTCGATAGAGCGAAAATTGAAACTATTGAAAAATTACCTCCTCTTAATTCGGTTAAGGCTATCAGAAGATTTCTAGGATATGCTTGGTTCTATAAGAGATTTATTAAGGATTTTTCTAAAATAAAGAAGCCTTTAACGAATTTACTTGAAAAGGATGTGCCATTTAATTTCAATCAGGATTGTTTAGAGGCATTTAACATTCTCAAGGAAATAATAATCAATACCCCGGTTATAGTTGCACTTGATTGAAATTTACCCTTTCAACTAATGTGATGCGAGTGATTTTGCAATACGTGAAATGGATTATGTGTCAAAATGGGTGGAAACTCAAGCTTTACCAAATAATGATGCTAGGGTGGTAGTTCAATTTCTTAAGAAACTTTTCTCTCATTTTGAAACACCTAGAACAATCATTAGCGATACTGGTACACATTTTTGTAACACTCAATTTGATAAGATACTTTAGAAATACGATGTACATCATAGAACAACTGCCTCTTATCATTCTCAAACTAGTGATCAAGTTGAAGTATCAAACCGAGAATTGAAATGTATCCTAGAAAAGATTGTAGAGGCAAATAGAAAGGTTTAGGCTTTGAAATTAGATGATGCTTTATGGGCTTATAGGATTGCATACAAAACACCTATAGGAACATCTCTTTCAGACTTGTTTATCAGAAGAGTTGTCACTTACCACTTGATCTTGAACACAAGGCATTTTGGCCAATAAAATTTTTAAACTACGATCCTAAACTTGCAAGTGAAAAGAGAATGATGTAACTGAATGAGCTTGATGAATGGCGTGCTAATGCTTATGAGAGTTTGAGATTGTACAAAGAATCAACAAAGTAATGCCATGATGCTCGTTTAAAGCAGTCTAAACAATTCACAGTTGGGGATCGAGTTCTTCTATATAACTTAAGGCTCAAACTGTTTCGTAGAAAGCTAAAATCGAGATAGTCAGGCCCATTTATGGTAAAAATCGGTTTTCCTTACGGTACAATAGAAGTAACACATCCTGAATATGGAACATTCAAGGTAAACGATCATCGACTCAAAATTTATCTTGGTGGTGATTTTAATAACAAGATAGAGGAGCTTTAACTTCAAAATCCACCGCAACCATGAGCTTAAAAAGTGAAGTTGAGCTTAGACGCACTTCTTAGGAGGTAACCTGAGCGTTTTAATTATTTTATTATTATTATTTATATTCTACTTAATTTTTATATTATATTACTTAATAAATTTAAAAAAAAAAGGTCACACGGGTTGGGGTGAGCCACACGGCCTTGTGATTCTTAGATGAATTTTTTCAATTTTATTTCAAGTTAATGAGTTACACAGGCCAAAGACATGGTCGTGTGAGACACACAAGTGTGTGTGATATCGTGTGCCTTACAAGGTCTCGCACACGGGCGCGGGAGAAGAGAAGGGCAATTGCACATGGCCTGGACACACGGGCATGTTCCAGGACGTATGACTACTGTGCGTATATTTTAATTTATTTCTAAGCATCACACTGTCTGTGAACATCCACACTGCTTGTAGGCATGACTGTGTGGATCACACGGCCAAGATACATGTGCTTGGTCATGTGAACCCTAAAGCTTAATTTTTTTCATTTTCAATCGACACACAGGATAGGAAGGACACACACGGGCACGAAACACAATCATGTGGCCCAACACGGACCCTCAAACGATCGTACCCTCAATTAAACCCCAAAACCCTAATTTTTTTCCCAATTTTATTTTATTCCAGTCCTAGGCCTATTCTTTTACCATTCTTCCCACCAACAACCCTAAACCTGCCCCTTGCTTTCTTCTTCTATTCTTCTTCACCATCGCTCCACCATGTGCAACCCCTACTCCTGTAACCTTTCCCTTTCCTAATCTCGACCACCACCTTCACGAAACCACCCCCTCGTCGCTCCATTCGTTACCCTGCCTTACCACATTTCTTTCCACCACGCCTCCATCGAATCCCTCTCCATGCTCCTTCACTCACAACAGCTCAACCTCTCCCCCTTTTCGTGTGCCTTAGCCCCTTCACATTCACCGAACCAATCTAATCGCGGCTCCGTCCATCTCTTTCGTGTGCCTCCAGCACCGTTGATTGTCGACGTTGAAACTCGCTCCTCCGACACTTTTTCGCATTATGTTTCTTTTTTCGATCCTCCACCTTGAGCAACCATCATTTTTCGTTATGTTTTCATCACCGACCTTCGCGCGCATCCTATCCACCACTGCATCTCTATTGACAACCACTGTCGTTGCACCTCACTGTTAGGTCCCTCCTCATTTTGATTTTCGTTTATTATTTTATTATTTACTTTTTGTTTTCTTTAATTCTTATTTATATTATTATTATTATTATTTTTATTTTTATTTTTATTTAGTTTTCGTTGTCCATTTCTTTAGTTAATTTTCATTTTAATTTATTATTATTATTCGACTGTTTTGGTAATTTGGTGGTTAACTTAGTTTCTTACTCTACTTAATTATTATTAATATTAGTTTTCATTTTTAGTTTAGTAATAAGTAATTATCAATTATATTTGTGTGCTTTAGCTGTGGTTTTGAGATATATTGTTGGTTACCTTGTGTTATTTTATATGTCGATTTGTCTTATTCTATTGGTTGATTTGTCTCTGTTATTTTGTACTATTTTTTTATATTGGGTTTTTCATATTTCCTTTCAAGTACATTATGGCTAACACACGGAAAGGGAAATCCAAAGTCATAGTCCTCGTTTTGAAAAAGCAAAAGGCCCCGAGATCAACCTCATCCTCGGGCCTTACTCCAACAACAAGACTTTTTGTGTCTCCAATCTTTCTTGGATCCACAAGAGGACCAATACTAGCACTTGAGGGCATCCCCATTGGGTTTAGGTCGTTTCATAGATTGGTTGTTTTCCATCATCGAGCCAACATTTTCCAAGTTCACACTTGGACTTTATTCAAAGGAATTTATGAGTCTACCTACATTCTCCGAGTTGCCTCGCCACATCCACCATTAGCCTTCATTCTGTTGGTCAGAGCTTAAAGCTATAGGAGCGACTTATAACTAAAGCAAGTCAAAAGCTACTTCTCTATCTCCACCATTGTGATACATTCATGCCATTTTGACACACACACTGGTAGAAGGGAGAGAACTAGGGTTCTAGGCAAATATGATGCTTACTTTCTATGGAGCATAGCGAGACGTCAACATATCGATCTTGTGTTCTTCATCGCCTTAGATTTTCGCCACCAGTTTGACCCCTTGAGGAAGGGTCCTATCTGTTTGGGTCCCTATGTGACTCGATTGGCGCGAAACTTTGGAATGCTCGACACATCAGAGTAGACATCTTAATACACTTTAGTTGGATAGATGATCCCGCATGAATTATCTATTATGGAACCTATCAACTATACTTACATCGACAAGTGTTCGCTTGCACAATTGTTGTGACGTTCATAGCGTGATCAACTGTTTTTCAAAATTAAATATTTTAGGTTGTCTCCCTGAGTTGAATTATTATCTTGTAATTTTAAAGTTACAGGTTTGGCATCAAAACCACAATTTTTTGTGAGCTTTTGAGCCTACGGAGTACATTTTATTTCGTGCTCATTTTATTTTTTGTTGTGTGTATGTCAACTTGATTTGTTATTCTAGAAGATGCTTTGGTTATGTATGTTGAGACCACATAATTGATTTGATACATTAAGATGATAGAGGCACTTAAGATTTAACCCCCTTAACCTTTAAAAAGCTTACCTATTAAATTAACCCCTAGTTCACCCTATTGATCCTAACATCTTTTTATTCATTAACCCGTTAATGTTAACCCATTATCCGTAATTTCATTATATATTTATCCTTCTCATTGACACCCTTTCTGTGGAGATTTGATTTGCTTAGTTGCGTAACTATGTTCCCTATTTCCATTGTTGAATTTTATTTTGTTTTTAAAAAAAAATAAAAGAAAAAAATATTTGGTTAAGCTAGAATCATTAGTTTCATATTCTATTGAAAAGCTCATGTATGTTCTTTATTATCCGTCTTGATGTACTTTCTTTCAATTCAGCAACTAATTGTTTTACTAGTTTGGTGACTTATCAACTTGATCTCAATTATAACCTACTTTTCTAATATTTTCCATACCCTTAACCTTAGCCCCATTACAACCCTATAAAGACCTCTTGATTGGTGTGTCATTTCATTCTATAGTGGTGGAGATTTAATTATCAATAAATTTTATGGTAATGACATTTCTTGTTTGACTATTGAGTGCATATTTCATGAACCTTAAATACTTTCAGTGCTTTGAGTGAATCTTTAGTAAGGATGTCAATTATTGTTAATTTTGAATTTAAGATACTTATTTAGATAAGGGGAGATACCTATCTTTTTGTGCCTTAAAAATTTTAGCTTGGACTTCTCGGTTCTTTAGTGCTCTTTTGGTTGAATTAATAATGAATGATTGTTTGCGAATTATCTTTGGACATTATTAATGAAAACGACATATAGAGAAAAGTTAACTTGAATGTGGTTGAGGATTTTGCTTGAGGACAAGCAAACGCTTAAGTGTGGGGATATTTAATAAGTGCTAAAAGCAACATGTTTTAATTCCATTCTTAATGCATTTTTTTATGATTATTCGATGTAAATTAGTGAAATTTATGCTCCTAATCCTTTAAATTCATGTTTTTATACTTAGGAGAGCATTTGAGAGTAAAAGGAGCGAAAAAAAAGTGAAAACAAGAAGATTTACGCAAGGTACAGGGACAACACGGGCTTGCCACACGGCTGTGTGCCAGACTGTGTAGATGCCGCGAAATGGACTCCGAAACACACGAAAAATGTAATTTTTAGATTTTTCGGACATTCTAAGACCTATAAATACCAAATATAAGAGGTGGGGAGTAAGCCATCACAAAATACTCAAGGAAACAACTCAAAAAACACCATTGAAGTAGATTTCCATCAAGATTGAAGATCTCCTTTTAATTTCTTAGAAGTTTATTATGAATTCCTTTGTTTATTGTGGATTTATTTTCTTTTGGATGTTTTTATTTGCGATTATGAACTAATTTTTAAATACTTAAGGGAGATGAACCCTATGATGAATTCTATCATTTGATTTCTATTTTATGCGATTAATACTTAGATCTTGTTATCAATTTTGTGTGCTTAATTATTGGTTTAATATTTCCAAGATATTAATCCACGTTTGATGTGCTTAATTCGGAGGAGGAATAAACTCTGTTTAAGAGTAGATCTAGCATAATTGAGTGCAGTTGCATGTAGTCCTAGAAATAGGACGACTTAAATCTACCGAATTAGAGTCAAATCTAATAGGGGGATCCATAGATCGAGTTAATGCGACAATAGGTGTTTTAATTAGAAAGAAATTTCAATTAATCAACCTAGAGTCAGTTGCTTTATGCTTGAAAAGAGGTATTATCATAATTTAGTGATTTCTACAGATCAAGATACTAAGTGAAGAAATTGTTTAATTCAGATTGATAATGACATATGAAATCTAGGTGAATTCTTTCCTAGTTATTGTTTCGCTTCTTAGTTGTTAATCGTTTGCTTACTTGATTTGTTCTTTGTCGTGTTCTTTAGTTAATTAATTTAGTTAATTTTAGTTTTAAATCAATCACTCCAATTTATCGGTTAAATAATAGAAATATGGTAATTAATAGTACTTTAGTCCTCGTGGGAATGATATCTTTACTCATCGTAGCTATACTATTAATTGATAGGTACACTTGCCTTAATCAAAATTTTAATTAGTTTCGACTGCATCACCAAATAAGATTTTAGACATTTAAAGAAAATAGAACTTTTTAGAATTTTATGAAATTCTAATTTTTAATAATTTTTCAATTAATTTTCTATATTTTAAATTTTTTATAATTTCATAAAAATAAATTATGAATTGTCAAACTCTTGTTTAGAATATTTTTTGGACTTATCATTAAAAAGTTTCAAAGTACCAAATTGATATTTTATTTGTAGTTCAAAGATTTACTATTAAACATCTAAGTTAATGTGTCATATTATTAATCGATCAGTGATCATGTTTTAACTTTTCATAGTTAGGAGACAAAAATGAAAGCTTACTAATAATTAAGTAACTAATGGTGCAATTTACTCAAATATATACGAGGAATAGTGACTTGACATCTAACATTGTTGCTTGTTAGCAAATTAATGAAAAGGTGACTTAATGATCAATTTCAAATAGTTGACTGACTAAATTATAAAGTCACTAATAATTAAGTGATAACGGGTACAATTTACCTTAAAAATAAATATATCTTCGCTGAAACTTAAAGTTTAATAGAAGAGTTGGATAATCAAATTGGTCGGAAAAACTTTTCTCGTACGAGTTGAGACTAGAAAATGATTTTGTTAAATCAAGCCACTACATATCTAGTTACTATTTAATAATAAAAATAAGTTAACATTTAAATTTTAATATATAAATATTAAATTAGTTTTTAAATTTTCATAATTTTGAACATAATAACTACTATTTGAACCCATCCGTATCGGACTTGAGTGCAAACATTTCAAAATTTTGACCTGAACATGATTTTAAAAGACTTTATTTGGTGTTTACTTGAAGGGTAATATTGTAAGTTACCTATTTTAAGTTCCTAGAATAAATATAGTTCTTTTAAACAGTTGAAACGGGGAGCTTGATAGGAAATATAATAGAAAATAGATTTTAGCTAAGTAGAAATCAGAGGTTTGTTTGTTCTTCACTGCACATTTCATTTCTCTTGTAATTCTTTTTCTTATTTCTACATTTTAAACACTTTCTTTTTCAAATTAGTATTCAATTTACTTAGTTCTTTACTTCAAATTATTGCAATTACTAATGGGCTTCAAAATTGGAGTGAAGATCAACTATAATAGAGCTTAATGAGAAAAGGTTTATCATTTTGAATGAGATATCTGAACTTTCTTGATTTTCTTTTGATTCGATTCTGGAAATTTGAATGGAAATCATGTATATTGTTGTGGTTGACATAACTATGGGTTAGAATTGTAATGTGATTGGGTATTTTGCTTGTCGTTATTGTGATTTCTTTAAGAATTTGATTTTGATGCAATGTATGATTAAATTGAGATGATGGGTAGTTTAAGTTTGATTTGCGGTTAGTGTAAAAACAGTAGTGGCGATGAGATTAGATATTATAACATGAGACAAAAAGTAAGCTAAATGCACTGTACCGTACCCCGCTGTCCATCTAAACACACCCTTAAATGAAATACCTAGATAGATAAGGTTGAGAGGATAATCTATTGAGTAGAAGTGGATTTAGCTAAGCTTAATTAAGTGTGACCAAAAGACGAACTCATCATCTTTCCCTATAATACTTTGAGGCAGAGAGGTAAAACTGGATTATAAGAAAGACATTGTACTTAAGTAATTTGTGTGTAAATCCTTTAACTATAAGAAAGTTTGTGCCATGTGATAGATGAATTTTATGGATGATTGTGGATAGAGTGAACAATTTATGTTGGAAAAATCAATTAAAACAATAGTTATTTTAGGTACGGAAGAAGTTTAAAAATTTTCTTTGAAATTGAGTTAGTGTGTTATTTATAGCAATAAATTTAAGCAAAATATACTTGTGCTTTGTTCAAGGTGATCTAAAGTGGATCCTGACATTCTACCAAACGACCTTTTTCAATATTTAATTAAATTGATTTTATATGAAAAAGCTTATTGAACTATTACAATTTTAATGACGCTAACATGATAGTCCGTGTGCAGTCCATGTGTACTTCATTGCTAACATGGATAGTTTTTCAAATTTTTATGATTTTTTATTTTATATGAATTTTTTTATCTTTTTAGATTTTTATGAAGTACACATAAAGTACCATTTGAGCTGCCACGTCGGTGTCATTAAATTTTTAAATGTCCAAACAATTTTTCTATGCAAAACAAGTAATTTGACTAAACTTTGAAAATTAAAAAACTAAAATGGTTAAAAAGTCGAGTGCTCTCTCTTAATTTCTTAGAGAAATAGCAGTAGTTGTGGCTGGGTGCGAGTGGAGTAGTAACTTTTGCTAGAATGAAGGGGGACGATGTCTCTCTCTTGGAAGAGAAATTGGTTTTGTTATCACTTAAAAGTTCGTTGGACAGACATGATGAAAAGTTTACGTTGATTTGTTCGATCTAGACAAAAAAAAGGTATAACCAGATAGTTTAAGGGCACAATTAAAGAGTATATGGAAGACAATGAAGAGGATTTGGAGTTAGTGCTGGAAGGAAGACCGTGGTTGTTTCGACAACAATTGATTATCTTTGACTGTTTATCTACACTAATAGAGAGAAGTAAGATTTAGCTAGTGTTGTCCCCTTATTGAGTGAAGGTTGGCCCTTTTCCACCAAAGTTTGATAAGAAAGATCTAATGCATGTTGTGGGATCTACTTTTGATACGTTTATGAGATTTGAAATAAAAGGGGACTTTTTTCAAATCAAAGTAAGCTTGAATGCACAAAAGGCACTGTATCGTGGAATTTTTGTTCTAGATGGTAACAATGAGAAGGTTTGGCTTCCTTTCAAATATGAAAACTTGCCAGCTTTTTGTTTTAGCTATGGCCATTTAGGGCATAATGTTAAAGAGTTTGACGATGTGGAATCAAGCGTGAAAAAACTCCCAAAGGAAAAACTTCCTTACTCTTTGGCTCTTAAAGCAGAATCTGCCTTAATGGGTAAGGAGAGTGTGCAACTGAGGTTCACAGCGAGGAAGGTAATGAAACAATGCTTGTATATAGGTGATGCACTGATAACTATAGATGGGAATATCAATTCGGTTTGTATGTGATGCGATACCAATGTTGACGACAGTGAGTGAACGACAACGGGAGGAGGGAGGAGATGAGGTGGTAGAAATTGAGTTGGACACTACCATCTTAAGGCACAATTTAAGGGATAAGGAGGATTATCATGTCTATTTAATTAATGACACTATAGTAGAGCCTATGGATCACGATGGACAAAGCCAAAAAGAGGGGCCCACTAAAGTAATTAATGACATCATGTTAGGGACTACTAATTTACAAGAATTTGGTTCTAGAGAAGGAGTGTGTAATACCCAAAACCCGTTACTGTTGCTGGTTAGGATCCTGGGGTCCTTCCAATTAGTTAACATTGACTATTTCCCAATATTACTTCATTATTATTTTGATTAATTAAATTAAATAGACATACACAAGATAAATTATTAAATTAAATAACAGTACAATCCATTTAGGGCGAAAATGTTATTCCATAATTTTGGGAGACTTCTACCAGTACCTGTTAGACAAGTAACGGTAGAGTTTCCTACCAGTAGTTGAGATGGTTCTACCGACACAAGGGTGACTTTTATCGAAACAATGCATGCTACTACCGATATGTCAAACTCTAGAAAGCTAAGAAGTTTACCCTGCAACTTCTCCCAATACAAGTACTCAGACTATTGATTTTACTATGAACAAAACTACTGATACTTCATATGTTGTTACCGATGCAATGCAAGTCAGTAACCAACTCTCCTACTCTGCACTTCTACCAATACATGCAAGAGTTCTACCTAAACAAGTATACAAATTTCAAATATTCGCACAAGTCCTCAAGTTCATTAAACACTCTTCATTGTACAACCACAAACACAATAAAAACAACTCAAGCGATCATGAATTCACAAGTCATTACATTTCAATGCATAATGCCTACTCTCATCATTAAGCATGCATACATAATGAGTTCAACATTCAAATATGGTTTCAACAATGAACCAACCAACCAAAATAAAGTATTATATGATATAACATCATCCTAGTACATGCCATATAACCAAGTGATGTAAATACTATCGAACGAGCTCCCGAGATAGTGTGATTTCTTCGAGACAATCCAATCTTCAAGCAACAAAATAGAATCTGCAAAACAACAATGATTTCACAGGTAAGCTTTCATAGCTTAGCAAGTTCGTAGAGTTTAATAAGTTATTGAATAACATGTGTTATACAATGTGTAAATCAATCGAAATAGAACAAAATTGTGCTTCAGTAAGCTATAGTCAGAATTCATCCCTTTTGAAAAATGTCATTTCTGTTACCAGTATACGATGCTGCTCACACCAAGCTGATGAGGACTCGCAACATATGTGGTACCTCAGCCATCGATACGATATCTGCACATACAACTGTTCCCTAACAGTGCTACTCACACAAGATGTAGAGAATATGCAAATCAAGCATAAATCTCAACCATTGTAAGGCCTATAATCCATTCTTGGATTCTTTTCTCATTTCCCTACTCACGATGTTGTAGAGAATCCGCAACAAATGCAAGACCTCAGCCATCATATCGGTTACAAATCACCGGTTCAAAGCTTAATAACTCTTTATTTCTTTGCTTCCCTCTTTCTCGATTCCAAACCATCGTAACACTTTTGCAACATCTATAGAGAATATAACAATGTACAAAATAAATAAAAGTTTAACGTTACGAACTAACCGAACTTAATTGCAGTTACGGATAGGCTGCAAGGACTATTTTAGTAATTTCCCTTTTCCTCGATCCGTGGCACAATCGTAATCTATCACAATAAATTATCCAAATTCCTCATTAAGTCATGTAAATAAATCACTTATTACAATTTGAATCTTTTTGGGAAATTTATGAAATTACACCTATACCAGCAGAACATCAATGGGCTTATGCTCATACCCAACAAGCAATTATTTTATATCAAATGCATGTAATTTCATCATTTTAACATTTAGTCCTTAAACTCTAATTTTCACAAGAATCACTTTATAGAAATATCCAACCTAATCATCAAACATACAAATCCATCAAAAGCTTCCAAAAACAAGTTTATTCAACAATGGTAAAGTGTATAACATTTGACAGATTTACAAATCAATCCTTGAGTTAGCTAGATTAAACTAATACGAACTCAAAAACATAAAAATTACTAAAAACGATCAAGGTTTTCTTACCTAATTAAGCTTAAAAAGCTAGATGATGAAAACCCTAGTTTTCCCCCTTTGTTGCCCTGAAAAAGATGAAAGAAGATGAAAATTTTAATTCATATATATACTTAATGGCATTATTATAAATTTTAAAATTTCCATGATTAACTTAATTAATCACTTGTTTAGCCTTAATTAATACTATTTATAATTAATATATCCCATGTTAATCTACCCATTAAAATACTTTAGGTTAATTTGCTCATTTGGTTCTTCTAATTAACCAATTCAACATTTGCACCTTTACAATTTAACCCTTTCTACCCAATTCATTACCTAGACATTAAAATTCCATAACCAAATTATAATATGATGCTAATAACAACATAAATATAAAAATAAATAAATTTACGACT
This sequence comes from Kokia cookei, assembly GCA_039519145.1. NCBI lineage: Eukaryota > Viridiplantae > Streptophyta > Magnoliopsida > Malvales > Malvaceae > Kokia > Kokia cookei. The sequence continues at coordinate 19,389,148 of CM076910.1, read as the reverse complement.
CGACTTGTTAGAGTTGTGGTCCTAAAACCACTATTTTCGACATTAGTGAAAACTTGGCTGTTACAACTCTCCTCCTTAGGGAAATTTCCTCCCGAAATTTCTTGCCAATAAACATGTTGGGATACTGTGATCTCATTGATGCCTCTACTTCCAAAGTTGCTTCTTCCAACCAGTGACGATTCCATAAGACTTTTACCAGTGGCACTCTTTTGTTTCGCAGTTCTTTTACCTCATGAGCCAAAATTCTAGCCGATTCCTCTTAGTACTACAAATTCGGCTGTATCTCAACATCATAGGGTGTAATCACATGCAAAGGGTACGATCTGTATTGTGTCAGCATTGAAACATGAAATACATTATGAATCTCCCCAAGTTCTGAAGGTAAAGCTAGCTTATAGGCTACAAGTCTAACCCTCTCGAGGATCTCATACGGCCCAATAAACCGCGGATTCAACTTTCCTTTTTTACCAAACTGTAACACCTTCTTCCAAGGTGAGACTCTCATAAAAACTTGATCTCTAACTGTGAACTCTATAACTTTCCTTTTAAGATCTGCGTACGACTTCTACCGATTTGAATCTGCCTATAAACAATCACAGATTACCCGAACTTTATCTTCTATCTCATATATCAAGTCAGTCCCAACCAACTTCAGCTCACTCAACTCTAACCAATAGAGGGTGTCCTGCATTTTCCACTGTATAGTGCCTCAAACGGACACCATTTTAATATTAGACTGATAGTTGTTATTATAAGCAAACTTTACCAACGGTAGGTATTTCTCCTTGCTACCCTCGAACTTGAGTGTACAACATTGTTACATATCTTCGAGAGTCTATATCAGTCGTTCTAATTGACCATCTGTCTGTGGATAGTATGCAGTGCTAAAATTCAACCTGGTTCCCAAGGCTTCATGTGGCTTTCCTTAGAATGTCGAGGTAAAATGTGGATCCTTTTCAGAGATGATAGACGTCAGTACTCCGTGCAGTCGTACAATCTTAGATACATACAACTCAGCCAACTTCTCAAGTAAATAATCCATACGGATAGGGATGAAGTGGGCTGACTTAGTCAACCTGTTGACTATAACTCAGATCGAATCTTTCTTTCTCGGTGCCCTAGTCGAACCAAATACAACGATCCACATCAGTGGTGAGCTACAAGAATGGAAAGCCTACCCATACCAGTATAGTTGTTTGGGTTTTCACCCCGGGATTGACTTCGTTCACCTATCGACACGAACAGTCGGGCTTCCCTTCCCACCGATAACTTGATTTCCAGTTTTCGTATGCCTACATCCCTTAGTTAACGGATTACCGAAGCTTGTTCAAAAAATGACTTCCCTTTGATCTGCTCATATACACAACAACTGGGCATGAGATGTTCTCATTCATGGATGAGTATAACGGCTATAACCAAATCAAGAAGAACCCTGTGGATACGGAAAAGAATGCCTTCTAAACTCTGAAAGGTAACAACTATTACACAGTGATGCCTTTTGGTTTAAAGAATGTTGGTGCTACTTATCAACGTGCTATGACTGCTATTTTTCATGATATGATGCATGAGGAATTGGAGGATTATGTTATGACATAGTAGTAAAATCCAAGCAAAAGAAAGATCATGTGGAAGTGCTTCGTCGAGTCCTACAAAGATGTAGACGATTCAAGCTGAAGAAGAGAACTCGAAGAAGTGCATGCCTTCGGAGTAACATATGGGAAATTTCTTGGTTATTTGGTGAATCGACAAGGCATGAATGTAGACCCAGCTAAAGCAAAAGCAGTGCTCGATATGCCAGAGCCAACCTCGATGAAAAGTTGAAGTTATTTTTAGGACAAGCTTCCTACTTGAGAAGGTTCTTACCAAGGTTAGCAGCCTTATTGGCCCTTTTTATGGAATTGCTAAAGAAAAAGGTGGAGTATAAATGGGAAGAGGTTCATCGACAAGCCTTTGCAAAAATCAAGGAGACCTTAGCGAACGCCTTAGTGATGATGGCACCAATAGCAGGTAAGGAACTTAAGCTATATCTTGCTTTCAATGATAATGCTATCAAAATAGTGCTAGCACAAGATGATCAAAAAGGTCAAGAAAAGCTAATATATTATGCTAGTCGAATTCTCAAAGAAGTTGAAGCTAGATACAATAAAGCAGAGATAAATTGTTTAGCGCTTATATATTATATTATTTATATGCAGCCCAAAAGTTAAGACATTATATGCTGATGCACAAGAAAAAGTCGGTTGTGGGGGGTAATCTGATAAGGTAATTGTTGTCAAGCCCAGCCCTATCGAGAAGGATAGCGCGATGGTTGTTACAACTGTTAGAATTTAACGTAGAATATTTGTCACTCCCAAAGCGATAAAGAGTCAAGTTTTTGCATATTTATTAGCCCATTGAAAGACTCTATCGAGCTTTCTGAAGAAATTCCTAGTGAGATTGAACATATTGCAACAATAGAAGATGGGAAATAGACCTTATACTTTTATGAATCATCCACAGACAAGGAAGAAGGTGTTGTAGGAATAGTTTTAAAATCACCAAAAGGAGACACAACATCTTTATTATTTAAATTTTCGTTTCCATGCTCTATTAACATTTCAGAATATGAGGCCTTAGCGATAAGGTTGTTTATCGCTAAAGAAATGAAGATCAATAAGTTAAAAGTGGTTGGTGATTCAAATTTGGTGGTTCGATAGGTATATAGGATATTCGCACTAAAGGAGATTTCCCTAGCACCTTATCAGTCTCTTGTGCAGAAGTTGTGTGATGAAATTGATGTGAAATTAACCCATGTCAACAGGTTTACCAATCGACATGCTGGTTTTTTCGCCACTCTAGCTTCAAAGATAAAGTTCGAAGATGATGAAGATGAAGCTGTCATTAAGATCAACAAGTGACGAATTCCAGCTCATGGAATTTTAATGATAAGCTATATGAAGTTGTCCTTAAAGAAGGAGATTAGAGACATGCTGTGATTCAAAAACAAAAGCAATAAGTGTCGTTAGTGTACATGGCCAAGAAAGATTTGAAGTGCTTCACTAAATTATGTGGCAATTTTGATTACAACATGTTTGATGGGGTCTTAGCTCGGTGCCGTGGCGTTGAAGAAGCAGCAAAGAGACTTGAAGAAGTTCATGATAAGGTTTGTGGGACAACAAAACTAGTAAACCTCTATGGAAGATTGCGAAGATAGGTTACTATTGGCCTGATATGGCTAGGGATGCAAAAGCTCGAGAAGGGGCTTGTCTAAAATGTACATGGATGCCCGATATAGCAGAATGTGCCTTTATCAATGTAGTGGATTGAAGATAGCAATATATCGAGTATCTGACAGAACCTTACCGGATGATAGATATGAATTAAATAAGCTAAAGAAGATGGCCAAAAGGTATATCGTGAATGATAATAATTTATTTAAAGAGGCTTATCGGGAATTCGGTTGAGGTGTCTATCAGGTGATGAAGCGATGGAGGTCATGCACCAATCACATGCTGGCACCTTGGCAGAGCACCAAAGAGGGTTTTGGGTGTGGAAGGGGCCTCCTCTTTGCTATTAAAGCTCTCGATTTTATCTTGTCCTACTCTTTCTCCCTGATTCGGAACATCTTTTCTTATCTATAGGGCAAGGGCCTACGACATAAGGCTCCTTCTAAGAACCTATTAACCTCCAAACCTAAGGAATAGAGTTCTGCATCAGGAAGCCTACTCCTCGAGCTGTTTGGTACTTTATATTATATGCTTTCTGCGGAGAGAGACTCTTTCTAAAGACTAAAAAAATGGTACAAGAATTCCAATCAAACTAGAATGAAAATGTTTGGTTATATTTCGGAATGTCTCATAATGAACGGGAGGTTCCCCTTTTCTGCCAAGTCTACTCTAACTCTTTGGATTTCGGTAACTTTTCCAGTATCTACTTTTGGAAAGACCTTCGCCATCATGTCGATGACGTCTGTCGAATCCTTCAAAGTAAGACCTTTCCGGTCCAAACATTCCATTAGAATGTTTTGGATTTGCGTACGAAGAAAAGCATTTAAAAACTTTAGAATCAGATACGCTTGCCCATGGAGAAAGGCCCTACCCTGCCAACCAAGTAAAAAAAAAGAAAGAAGAGAACGAAAGGAGAAAAGAACTTCGTATTTCGGTAATTCTTTAGGAGTCATGTTTAACCTTACATGCTATTAATAAATTCTACAGCAATAGTCCCTCGGACTTGAAAAGTAATAACAAAAATGGCAAACCCAATAGTGGATTCTGCAATTGCCACCGTTGGAACCAATGAAGCAAATGATTAACCCATCATATCATCCAAAGAAATTGAAAAATACCAAAAAGTTCAAATTAACAGCAAATAACATTGATTCAATTGGCATTGATATAATAGGAATATTTCGTCTATCAAGGAGGATTCCCCGAATACCTAAAATAGAAATGATCATCGAAAACGTGAAATTTTGATAAGATCCATTTAGCGAACGTGAAATGTAAGAGAAATTCAAATGAGAAATGAATGGATCAAAGAGAGGCCACCTTAATTATTTATGGCTTTGAGTATCTCGACATAATACGGACTACTTATCCGACTGTTCGCCAGATCATTCAAAATACGCTTCAACTTATGATTCCAATAGCCCGATTCCAAATTAATAGTATTTGTTAAATAAACATCTACACCGATCGTATCTCCTGCTCGTCTATGTGTACTGCTTGTTCCTATAACAATTGCGTCATAACTTGAATTATCTCTTATTAGTTTATACAGCATTCCTAAAACTACGGCCTAGGGATTTATCCTTTTTCAACTCTTCGATATAATTTTTGGGAGCCCTAGCCTGTCCTTCTAAAGGACCAGGCTACTACTGGTTATCATTTGTAGAACTAATAGGAATGAAAGACGGATCCTTGGAAGGGCTAGCCTGGTAGTGGATTAACTCCACTATGGATGCTCCCCGACGTAAGAGGAAATGAAGCCACTACTCGGTAAAGCTCATCCATAAAGAGATAAGAAAAGGAAAACGCCACTTTAGATAGAATAAGAAAAAAGACTATTCGCGCGAAAATAAACAAATGGATCCTTACTTTACTTATTTTGGGATTATAGTAACAAGTGGGAGAGAAAGAGTAGAGAAAAAAAAAATGAATGTAAACTCTAGCACGTATAGAATGCATAATAATAAAAGGAGATTTCGACTTTCTATCTTCAGTCTCGATGGTCGCATACTAGAAAAATGAAAGGATAGCAATGAAGCTTACCATTAATGACTAGTTTGAACACCAGGAGCGGTCTGATCTCTTATTTGATCAGATAGATTGCTCTCAGAAGAATGAAAAACAAACATAAAAAATGGTTTTCCAAGCAAGGTTGCTGAGAATACTAGCAGAACACTTTATTGTCCCCACCCGTTTGAGTCATTTCTAGTTGAAAAGTGTACCGGTAGTTTGAGTCACGAAAAGGACGCTTGCTTAATTATTATATTATTTTAATAAATAATAGATATAGATATAGAATATTCTATATCTATCTATCTATCAACAATAAGAAAATAAAATCATTTTTTTTCTAATTGTTCATTCTTGGGAAGAGGAAGAAGTAGATAGAGCAAAGGCCCCCTTTCCGTCCGCTCTTCTCGAAGTGAGCAAATTGAATGTAGAGATCCGTAAGGGCTTATAGTTTAATTTGTTAAAACGTATTACTCATAACAATTATATTGTAGGCAAAGTCCTCGCCACCTTGTAGATCTCAATCTAGCGACGGCACTTGTAACCACACTGCTGTCGCTACCCTTCGGGCACACCTATGCTTACCAATCACCAATGCTCTTCCAGCATTCCCCCTTTAAGAAATACTACTTTCATAATATGCGAAGCAGTTGAGTGATAGCTCTTCGATCGCTATATTCTCGCGATAGCGAAGGATCGAAGATCTTCGCGAGACTGCCCATGAATCAATCTCGAGAATCATGCATGGGGCTTAAAGACCTTACCGCATTCCAGCCCAAGGCCTTCAATTGGTCTTTTTTCTTTTCTCTTTTACCAATGAATAGTGAGTTTCCTTTCTAGGTAGGTACCTCTTAGGTTCGAAGTTTGTTCCAACATTTGCCATACGTGAGATCCTGTTCATCTTTCTCCTAGTGTTGTTGCTTGTAGGGGGAAGGAAAGTGGGGTTTCCAATCAGGGTCGAAGAAGGTCAAACTTTGGGTCTGGGTGGGCGGCCAGGTTTTGCCTACGTTTTCAAAAGATTGAATCTTTTTTGTTCAACCAAAGTTAAGGAGTTCTAGAGCACGAGGGAATGGGCTCTCAATCCCGGGATCGCCTCATCTATGTACTCGCCCCCCTGATTGCTTGAAGATGCACGTGTGATATGATAAAAGGCCCTAAGGTTGGAACTAATGGAAAGCCAAGGTAGAGCCTCAGAGTCAGCCCAAGCGGAGATCGACACTTGAAGGCTTAAGGAGCAGCCCGCCAAAAGGAAAGTCATGGAGACAGTAGATCGGGAGGTTATGATTTTAGTTTTCCTATTTAAATTTTCGATAGTGTATTTAGGAAATGCAGATGGTGGATTAGGTGAGAACATTCAACCGAAGGCGTATTGGAGATCAACAATAGCTAAGCATTGCGACCATCATAGTTCAAGCTACGTATGGCTGGTGTACAACAAAAAAAAAACAAAAAAAAAAGATGTTTGGTTTGGTACCTTTAGTCCAATCTTAGACAAAGAGAAAAGAGGATATGAAGCACCGCTAGGTAGACCATGGTCTAAACCAGGGTGGTTCATGACAAGGCTAAAAAAATAGTCTAAAGCAGGGAAATGTGGGATGGAAGGCTGAAAAGGCTTGGCTTTGTTTCATAGAACTAAGGGAATTTCATTTCCGTAATGGTGATGCTGATATATATATATGCAAGATCGAAGACACGATTTGCGCAGGTCCATATTTTTTTTAAGATAATAAGGATGTGATTTGTTCGCTAGGTGATTCTGCTAGCCAAATCGCACTAATGCAATTCATTCACCCTACTATCTTACAGAGCAATTCAAATATTTAGTAAGAGCTAGGGCGACTCATTCTATTCTCTTTGAGGTTAGGTAAGTAAAGCATTTAGCTTAGGGGGCATGTCAAATCGCTGAAAGGCCTTGGTGATTCTCCAATTTTTAATTTGAAAATAGAAAACCAAAATGATTCCAAACTTCACTTCAATCAATAGTCTCATATCCATGCTGCTCCGACACCAAACTCGATGTAAGCGAGACATTCCTAAACTCCTTATCAAACCCCTTTCTCGTTCCCTTGTACAAACTTGACCAGGCAGTTTTCATTATGTGCTATTTGCAGTGTCTAGGAAGGTTAGGAGTGAATTAAGCCAATGCGTACAAATAGACAGACCAGGTTCATCCTTTTTTTTCATGTTAAGGTCAATGCAAGTCTGTCTATGATTAAGAGTCTAGGTGTTGTTGAAGCTGTCTTATTTATGCTAGTAATCTTAGAGCTATAAGTCAAAACAATGTTCACCAACTCTTCCATAATAATCTTGTTCATTTTCATATACGAAAAAGCTTTTAAAATATGAGTTAAAATTGTTATATTAAAGTGTTTTGTCTCTTCCCAAGGTAGCATTACCGAGTGAGCGATCCCTATCTTGTTTATTCAATTAGCTTTTCTCAATGGTACTCAAATTCTATTTATGAGAGCTCCTTTGGCTCAACTACTTTTTTGTATGCCCTACTCTCCTTGTTCTTACCATCGTTGCTACTTCCTTTCTCCAAAAATAAAATAAGTCTTGTGTCCAAAGCCTTGTAACTTTGAGAGGAGCGGTGCCTCCTCACAAAGAGAGTCATAGTGACCATGCCCGATGACTGTTTACAAAAAACACAGGTCTTCATAAAGTTGTAAGACCATGTATAGGGGCTGATGCCTACCCAGTGCTAGAAGGTCAAGGAAGTTGGTGACCTGATGACAGGAGAGTTGATGATCGAAGCCTGACAAACAACGATCGTAACTATAACGGTCCTAAGGTAGCAAAATTCCTTGTCGAGTAAGTTTCGACCCGTACGAAAGGTGTAACGATCTGGGAACTGTCACAAAGAGAGGCTGGTGCAATAGACATGTCTACGAAGATGCAAACTACCCATACTTGGACATAAAGGCCCTACGAGGCTTCACTGTTCCCTGGGATTGGCTTTGGGCTTTTCTTGTGCAGCTTAGGTGGAAGACGAAGAAGGCCTCCTTCTAAGGGGCTTGAGCCATCAATGAGATACCACTTTGGAAGAGCTAGAATTCTAACCTTGTGTCAGGACATACAAGCTAAGGGATAGTCTCAGGTAGACAGTTTCTATGGGGCGTAGGCCTCCCAAAAGATAATGGAGGTGTGCAGAGGTTTCCTTAGGCCGGATGAAGATTTCCCCTCGAATGTAAAGGCAGAAGGGAGCTTGACTGCAAGACCTACCCGCTGAGCAGGGACAAATGTCAGCCTTAGTGATCCGACGGTGCCAAGTGGAAAGGCCGATGCTCAATGGATAATAGTTACTCTAGGGATAACAAGCTGATCTTACCCAAGAGCTCACATCGACAAGAAGGTTTAGCACCTCGATGTTGGCTCTTCACCCCTAGGGCTATAGTATGTTCCAAGGGTTGGACTGTTCTCCCATTAAAGTGGTACGTGAGCTGGGTTTAGAACGTCATAAGATAGTTCAATCCATATCCAGTGTGGGCGTTAGAGCATGGAGAGGACCTTTCCCTAGTATGAAAGGATCGAGAAGGACGCACATCTAGTGTACTAGTTATCGTGCCCACGATAAACATTAGGTAGCCAAGTGCGAGTGAATAATTGCTGAAAGCATCTAAGTAGTAAGCTCACCCCAAGATGAGTGCTCTCCTATTCAATTCCCTAAAGCCTCCAATAGCACAACCGAGATGGTAAGGGGTTCTCTATACAATGCGTAGGTGTTCTTGTCGGGGGGTATCCCCATTTGAGAAAAACTAGGCCTAGAACTGATTTATATGATACCTAGCACCTAGGGTACCTTTATTCAAATATACTAAGGGTTGGGAAGTGAGATTTTCGATCTCCCTTTCCCTAAGAGCTGATTCAAATGGAAAGTAAATACTTTCAGTAAATAATTTCAGGCTAGATCATATAGTTGATAAACCTGAGTTTAAGGTACGAATACCGAAAAGGCTCTTTAAGACCTTTTGCGTTAAAGAGTTCTCTTAGCATAATAGAGATCGAGGAAGATAGGATCAAAGTCCACTAGAATAGCTTTGGCATGAGTAAAGATAGGAATCGACGAGACCTTAAAATGCCCTGAGTGGGACACCCCTTCTGGGCTGAGATGCTTTTCGAACATGCTATTCTTTTTATTTATTGAATATTTTGCTACACGGCTTAGCCGACCTGGAGCAACTGCCTTCGTTGATTCCCCACGAAGGAACTCGCTACTTCCCTTTACTGTCCTAAGTAAGGGAGAATGATTCAAAACCTAGTTAGAAGGAAAGGCTATCAAAGTCGTTGTAGGATAAGGATTCGACAGTATTTCATTAAGAAAGAAAGGAAAGGTTGCGTAGCAATAGGTTGTTTGTGAAAGAAGGTTGCTTGCAAGTTCTCAAATAACTCTTTGCTTTGACATAGATATTATTTAGATGCTATAAAAAAGAAACAGATAAGATAGCAGATTAGGTCGACAAGGAGGAAGCGTAGTAGGAATGTATCGATGTGCAAACGATAGGCAAAAAATGCTTTTTATAAGATCGAATAGGCAAGAACTTCTTTCGCAGAAGCAATGGATTAAGGTCTCTCGAGCTTGTCTCTATCCATTGGATAAGACTCCGAGTTAGTATTACCATTGGGAATTCCTATCAATTCCCTAAAAGCTTGAGACCATTGATATCATACCTAGCACTGGGGTTCTCTTTTTACCTTAGCTGAGGGTTTGGTTTGCTTTATGTGTAGTAAAATCTCTCCCTCATTGTTAGGAGCAGAATACCTTATTACATATATGAGAAGGGAGGTGTAAAATGCCGTCTCTGAAAAAAGAAATTCCAATTTAGGGCACCTTGTAGGGAATCAGAGAAGTTACATGAAAAGGTCCTTAGAATCTTTTGGAACAAAGCTAAGATTTGACTACTTCTCTCTCGGGTTCAATGAAAGTAGCCTCGAAAGAATCGAGGCATAATAGTGTGGTACCTCGATTAGTCGCTGGTCAAAGCCCAAACTCAAAGGGTAAAAAATACGGTGGAATAAAAGAGAAAATAGGAGATTGAACTACTTAGTTTCCATTTAGGGATGAATGCTTTATATCATTACAATAAGCAGTGGAAATACATCCTTTGAGGAGTAAAAACAGGTACCTCGAACTTAAGTGAAGCTGTCGGTGAAGCATGCTATAAACATGCTATAAAGTAGTCAGCATGCTATAGAACGGTCAAAATTCCCAATGCCTGGCTGGAAGCAAGGTGCGTAACCTCTTCAGTAGTAGGAGTCGGAGTAATAGGTTCTAAAAGAAGGGAACAAAGGCTTGATGCAATTAAGCAATAGTAGTAGCTAAAAGAGTAGTAGTTATAGGTTCTAAAAGAAGGGAACAAGAGTGAGACTTTCTTCCCACTCCCATACTCCTTTAAAAGTCTCTCTCCTTCAATTAATTACATCGAACTAAAGGCTATATACTCAAATGAAGTGAGTTTTGGCGTTCAGGTAATCCTCTCGGGGAGCACTTTACCAATTGATCAACCAAATTTGGGCTTTATGTGCAAAAAAGTTCTCACCAATAGCAGAAAGATACCAAGCAACATATTCGGTTTAACAGGAACAACTAGCTTTATCAGAAAGAGCTAAATCTACATCTGCTATAGCTAAAATACTTGTTTTTGACCCATTTGGTTTTACTAAACTTGAGGCCAAAATGCCTAATTTGAGCATATTTGTTTAGAGAGTTAGGTATTTGAGTTGAGCATATAACTAAAAGGATGCCAACCTTGATTTGCTTATTTCCCTTGTTTTTTAGCCCAAAGCCCTCGCTTCAGGTTGGGTTTGGCTCTCTGGATAGGGGTACATTAGACATCAAAGACTCAAAGAACTAGACTTCTGCACTGAACTTCAAAGACTCAATTACCCTATAAGATATGGCTAAAGAACGTAATTACCCTTTAAGTAAGATATGGCCTTTTCAAACTATCTCATTAGCTTACCTAGAGTAGCCTTATTTCTGTAAGTAGTGAATGAACAATATTCAGTGGGATAAAGATACTCTTTATTAGCGAATCAATAGCCAAAGGTATAGGTTGAATGAAAAATGCCCTTCGCTGCTCAATTTGATCTGGTCTAGCATAGGATAGAGCTTTTACTGTACCAATTTTTCATTCCTATTCTATTAACCTAATGTAACCCCTTAGCGACTGAAAAGAAAAAGGGAGATTCCTAAGTTAAAACTTCTTTTCATTACTACCTTCGGGGTCTCAGTCCTTCTTCATTGAAGGTTTATTACCTAGGGAAATTCCTCTTTGTTTCAACTTTAGGTTCTGGAATAACTAGCCCAACCCATAAACCAACACAAATGGAATAACAACTGATCCCTATACTTAATAAAAGGATAGAGAGAATTAATCATTCTAAGATTCTACTGGCTTGTCCTCGTGATCACTCCTTTAGGCCAAGCTTTTGAATGAGGCTTCCTTTCGTCGATTTAGTGAGTCTTTCTTTCATTTAACTTCTTTGAGTATTCTCTGCAACCATGACCTTCTGTATCACATTGGGAAGCTTTTTCCATCAAGAAAGAAGGTTTGAATTTGGGTCCTTAAAGGACCAAGAGTTACAAAGGTAAGACCATGGTTTCATCAGGGTTTGCAAGGTTGGTAGTCATAGGAAAATGAAATGTGAAAAGGAAATCCTACCCCTTCAGGCTTTGAAGACTGGCCTCTGTAGTCCACTCAAAGGCGAAGGCGACTTGGATGAGGAATCTCCCTTAGGGTTCTTAACAGGAGGGAAAAAGATAAATGGGTCCCTAGAAGCAAGGATATCGAGAAGCCCCAAGCCCTAGGTAGTCTTTGAGGAGAAATCGGAGCATTAAATTGTTGCAGCACTTGTTCTAACGAGTGGGATAACCTATGGAGCTACCTGGGATTACCCAACCCAAGGGAAGTGATACTAAAGGGCAGTAAGAAGCCCTATTCAAGCTCATTCCAGCGAACGATCCTTACCAACTTCCTTTCCAACTACCTTAGTGTCATCTCGAGAAGGGGGATTGGTTTGATGTGCCTAAATAAGAGGGCTCGTCAGCTGACTTACGAGTACCAATAGCCCCTACCATTACAAAAATGCTAAAGCTTTCCTTATTTCGATTCTTATTTCTAACAAGAGAATAGAGAAGGATCTACAATTGCCTGCTCCTTTGACACCAGCTCTTATTCCTATTATGAAGATTACGAGAAGATCAAGTAGGAAAATAGTAAAAAGGAACGAGGAGACACGTACGGGACAAAAGTCAAACTTGGCTTTAGTAGAGAGGGAAGAAATCGATTCCGTTGCTCTGACGTTAGAGGAACTCCGTCTTACATTCCCTTTTTTTTCCCATGGACATTCATAGTGGGGCATCTTTTTTGTTCATTCCTCCTTAGCCGAAGGGCACTATTTCCCATCACTTGAGAGCTTTAAGTTTAAGAAGGTGATCCATAAATAATGGAATTTAATGCTACTTCAAAAATGCTCTTTCCCTAACAAGTCCACTAGACATCCTGATCGCTCTAGGCTATCTTGTAAGACTTCCCCGACATAGTAACAAGGGATCCACTAAGCCTTCCAACGAGTTGGGGATTCCCTCTCTCTTTCGACCATAGTCATCTACGCAAACCCTTGCTCTATAGAGGTGCTAACACTTTACTAATAAAATAGAATTAATAAGTAAAAGCTCTTTTTCTGTTTGACAAATCTAACTAATCTATACTACTTACTATAATCAGACTAGGTATTCTAGTAAAGTTTATCTTTTTTATGCTACTAGAACCATAAGCCGTACTAGGCTATGCTTGATTGAACCTCCGAACGCCTGTTAAGTCACTTAAGGGCAATAAGAGCGGACTAATGCATCAACTTTTAGGGCACATTTTCTTGCTGAGTGAAGCTCTTTCTTGCTTGTTAGAGTAAGGCTTTTACTTAACTTAAGCGCATGTTATTCTTTCGATTCACATGTCAAGTCAAGAAAGCTTCATGCTTACTTATGAACTCACTACCTCCGCCTTAAACCGATTGCCTTAAGGCAGTTATAAGGCTAAACAAATTCCTCAAAAGGCTTCCTTTAGGCTGATTAGTGGGCATTAAAGGAAGCGGATCTAACGACTATTGGTCGATCTACTTCATTTGTTTAAGTAGATCATAAATTCTTTCGCTTCTGGCAGAAGTTCCTTACTTTTCGAGCAAGTGATTTCATACCTTCTTATTCTTTATATTAATACATTTTTCTCGATGAAATATAATAGTTAACCACTTAGTCCACGTAGATGTTGAGATAGAAAGCTTTCACTTAGCCCTCAACTTTGGAGGAAAAATGGAACCATTTGAACTCGTAAGGCCAACATAGAGCAATGCGCATGATTCCAGTTGTCCTTACCCAAGCGGTATTGTTCCTTCATGAGTGAACCATGATGTTGAGATGAGAAAGGAAAGTCAAGGGGATAACACATTCCCACTTCTACTCAAGAACGAAAATAGGTTGCAGTAATACCGACGGTACCTGATGTTCTACTTTTACTTGTTGACATACCAAACATCTAGTCACAAACTCATAAATCTCACGTTTCATACTTGGCCACCAATACATCTTCAGGTCATTATACATTTTCACACTCCCCGGATGAATGGAATAAGTGTTGCTGTGAGCTTCTATCAAAATGTCTTGTCTCAAATCTGAATCATCAGGAACATACTCTGCCTCAGAAATACAACATACCATTAGTATCAACAGTAAACCCGATAGTGGCATCACTCTACTTCAGTTCTTTCTTAGCTATAAACTTTGAATCATTTCACTAAAACTCTCGAATTCGCTGCAGAAATAATGGTCTGGTCCTGAGTTCAGAGGTGACAAAACCATCACTCTCTAGCGATATATAACAGCCCGATTTTTAGTGGTGTCGAAAACAGTGATTTCGAGATCACAACTCCGACAAGTCGAGTCAGAAATTTATTTATTTTACAATTCATAATGTCATAAGCATTGTATTAGAACTTAGTTATGAAATTTTAACATTTAGATAGTTAATTGAGTAGAAAGGATTAAATCGTAAAAGATGCAGAAGTTGAGTTGATTAAATAGAAGGATTAAATGAACAAATTAACCAAAAGTATTTTAGTGGGTGGATTATCATAAGATATATATATAATAAATAGGATTAATTAAGATTAATTAAGTGATTAATAAAGCTAATTATGAAAGTCTAAATAATTACAAAATTGTCATTGGGTATAAAAGTGAAATTTAAGAAGAAAATAACATTTTTTTCTTCTATTTTCATCGTCTTCTTCGGTAAGAGAAAGAGAAAGCTAGGGTTTCCTTTCTAAGCTTTGAGTTTCGATTTGAGTAAGCCATTGTAACTAGTTTATAGTAATTTTTATGTTTTTGAGTTCATGTTAGCTTAATCTAGTTAGTCCAAGGACTAATTTGTGAATCTATCAAATGTTATAAAACTTGCCAAGAATGAATAAGCTTATTCTTGAAAGCTTTTAATAGATGTGTGCTTGATGGATAGATTTTATGAATTTGTAAAGTGTTTTTTGATGAATTCAAGGTTTGAGCATTGGATTATGAAAATGGTGAAAATACATGACCTTAATGTGAAATAATTGAATGTATGCATTGAGAATGTATCCTAGAGTATTCGGCTGGTATGGGTTGAACATGGAAATGGTCATTTTGCATGTTTTGACCTTAAGGACTAAATTGAATAAAAATGAAAAGGTTAAGGGTAATTTTGTAATTTTCCCAAAAAGAATTTATATGTGTAAATTGATCAAATTACATGATTTAATGGGAGAATTGATTTATTTATTATGTTAGATCAAGATCAAGCCATCGGTCATGGGAAGGAGAAAATCGTAGAATAGTCCCTGAAGCTCCACTTGAATTGCAATTTTGTCTAGTAAGTTCGTTTGTTAGATTTCATAATTTAACTGTTAACTATTACCTAATGCGAATGGTCTTGAATCACTAGATGTATAAATGGAAGACTCATGTCTCGGGATGAGCTTGAGATTATGTATAAATGGAAGACTCGTGACTCAGAATGAGCATGAGATTATATTAAGGGAAGACTCATGTCTCGGAAGGAGCATGAGACTATATTAAAGGAAGACTCATGTCTCGAAAAAAGAGTGAGACTATGTTTAATGGAAGAGTTATAGCTCGGTAGTGCATAAGATTGTTTGAAAGGAAGACTTATGACTCGGTGCAGCATAAGATTGCTCAAAAAGGAAGTTTTACGACTCTGATGTTAAATGTTGTTACAATGCTTAATGTTATGCTGTGATATACTATTTGTGAACTTACTAAGCTAGGAAGCTTACCTGTGTATTGTTGTTGTTTTGTAGATTTCGTTTTGGCTGGTTGAAGATCGGATTATCCCAAAGACATTACACTATCCATGAGCTTGTTCGGTAGTTTTTATATCACTTGGTTATATAGCATGTACTAGGATGATGTTATTTATGTATTGCTTGATTTTGAGTTTATTAGTTCCTTGTTAAATCATAATTGAATGTTGATCTTAGTTTTGAATGTTTGCTTAATGATAAAAGTAGACATTTTGTAATGAAGTGTAATGACACTTGAACTCATGACATCTAGAGTAGTTTTAATGCATTTTGAAGTAATACAATTGAAGTATGTTCTAAAACTTGAGAACTTGTTTGAATATTTTATTTCTGCATACTTGTTTTGGTAGAACTCTTGCATGTATCAGTAGAAGTACAGGGTAGGAGAGAAGTTTTTTACTGAATTGAGTTGTATCGGTAGTTTTATAATGAGTATCGGTAGTTGGAGTGCTTGTATTGGTAGAAGTTACAGGGTAAAACTTCTTAACTCTCTATAATTTCTAGTGTTGGTAGAAGCATGACTTGTATCGGTAGAAGTTATACTTGTGTCAGTAGAACTAGTACAAGTACCAGTAGAAATTTGCATTATTTCTGAATTGTTTAACAACTTTACTACTATTGATACAAGTACCAGTAGAAGTCTCCAAAAATCGTGAAAATGACATTTTGGCCCTTATTGAGTTGTGATGATGTTCAATTATTGTTTTGCATCGAGCTTAATGCATTAGTTTAGTAAAATATGCTTATATGAAATAATAAGATGTGTTAAACTATGATAAATTATCAAAATGACATCGAGACCCTAATAGACAAAGGTACCGAGTTTTGGGTGTTACATGACAAATAAGCATTCACTATCCTCAATGCAAACAACGATTTTTGGCTCAAGGCATCAACAATAACATTGGCCTTTCCCAGATGATAATCAATCTTAAGGTCGTAATCTTTTAATAACTCTAACCATTAGCGCTGTCTCAAATTCAGTTCCCTCTATGACATCAAGTACTTTAAACTCTTATGATCAATAAATACATAACACCGCTAACCATAATGATAGTGACGCCGAATCTTTAATGTAAAGACTATGACGGCTAGCTCCAAATCATGAGTTAGATAGTTCCTTTCATGCGGCTTTAACTGTCGAGAAGTATAAGCTATCATTTTCCCATCTTGCACCAAAACAATACCCAAACCATTCAAAGATGCGTCGTTATAGACAAAAAATTCTTTTCCCGACTCAGGCTGTGTCAATATTGAAGCTTCTGTTAACAATTTCTTTAGCTGATCAAAACTCAGCTGGCACTTTTTTGACAAAACAAACTGGACATTCTTCTATGACATCTTTGTCATCTGTAAGGCTATGATAGAGAAATCTTTCACAAACCGATGGTAATAACTTGCTAATCCCAAAAAAACTACATACCTCAGAAACACTCTTTGATACCTTCCAATTAAGAAAAGCTGAAGCTTTACTTGGATCAACCCGTATTCCTTCCAAAGATATCACATGACCCATAAATCCAACCTTTAGAAGCCAGAAATCCAACCTCTTGAAGCCAAAACTCACATTTGTTGAATTTTGCGTATAACTATTTTTCTCGCAAAATCTATAACACCTCCCTCAGATGCTGAGTATGCTCTGACTTTGTCTTGCAATAGATCAGTATGTCATCAATAAATACCGCTACAAATCTATCCAACTGAGGTTGGAATACTCAGTTCATCAAATCCATGAATGCTTGATCGGCTTGTAAATGTCACAGCAATTATGTGCAAGCGGACACTGTCGATGCAAGTATAGTAGACAGATTTGAGTCTGTTGGATATCGATCCCATAAGGGTGGTGTTCTTGTTACCTAAAATTGTCGAAGCAATTAGAGTTTAAACGAAAAGAATTGTTAAGAGTAATGTCACTGCAATTTAGTTAAAATGCACAAATAAAAGAGTTAAATCTGTCAAAGCAATTATAACATAAAATGTCAGAGCAAATTAATAGAAAATGAATTATTTGTTGAAGATGTTTGTAAATGTAAATTTAGAAAATTAAAATTAGTAAATCAAGTGTAAAGAAATGGGGGGATTCCTGACTTCACAAGTTGGCAACACTTAATGTGACTACAAGGTAACTAATAGATGAATTGTCGCCGTAATTAAGTTCTAATAAAATCTCACTGCTATCGACTTCTCTGTTTAACAAAGACCCAAGTGCTCACAATTACCACACCTTCTAGTGCTGGCAATGCTTTGCACTTAAGAACAAGTGGCCAGAATTCATTCTTACCTTAAGCAACTTCCATTATCTTGCTTGTTAATCTAACTTTTTCACCCTACCTTCTAGTGACTGTGACTGCAATCGCACTTCCTTGGTCAAAATAGTTAAATCCAAATATAAACAGGTGAGAAGAATTTATTAGAAATCAAAATAGATCTAACAATAATAGGTATTTCAATACACAATTAATAGTCAATAAAATTCATCAACATTTAAGAGGACTTAAAGAAGAAATTAAAGCATGCTATTCCTAGTCTACTAGAATCCTTTTGTAAGTGCTCGTCTTGCGTCACACCTAGGCACTTCTAGTCAGAAGTAGTTGCTTCCTTGTTGCACCAGATCACCCTCCTGGGAAGTTAAGCTTCCATGGTAGCTCACTTTAAGAAAATAAAAAAATGTGGAATTAATTCCTTCACTAGCTTGATGATGATCTTATCTCACTTCCCTCTATTTATAACCACTAGAAAGTACAGGTCCACCCCCTTCTTAGATCTAACTCCCTTCTTACAGCTGTATAAGTTTGTTATTGCCAGCTATGCACTCACGCAAATTATGATTTTTATTCGCTACGACAACTTGACATTCTCCTGCGCTGGTGCTTCTGGATACATTAGCAACTCAAAGTCCCTAGTAAAATGTAGAAATATTCATGTGGTCACATATTTGGCCGCAATTCTAGATCAAACTTGTGGCGACAGTCTTGAATGCTTTCCTGCACTAATCTTCTAAGGTGAATTCTTGCGCTGACAACCTTAGACGCAAAACTGATGCTGAATGCATCAACATTAGTAGCACAATTGAGATAAAAAGAAAGAAAATAAGATCATACAACACTGATTTAGAAATACAAATATTAAGTATAAAATGTTGAATATGAATGCTAAACGTAATAGAAAGAAGACAAAGTATACACTAATCAGGGAGATTTTAATGGTCATTTCTAATTCTATCACATCCCCAAACTTGAGTTTTTACTTGTCCTCAAGTAAATAAAAGCTAGCAAAGTCATATCAAAATTCTTGTCACCGTAATACTTATTCTAGCAACTCAAATTCTCTAAGATCCTAATGTATAAATTACATTCGTATGATAGAACATTGCATTGACAATTTATAGGCATGATTAATCAAAACTGCATTCTATCATATCAAAATGTTTGGTGGCAGATTCAGTGATTTTCTGGTAAAGGATTGCTCTAACATCAATTCGACGACCCTTAATAATAGAATGTAGCAGACACATTCTATCTAGTGTAACGGTAGTGCTGTGAGTAGATGATAGAAGATGGTAGTTTATGAAGTGAAACCACACTTTTTTTTTGGACAGTGAGGTAAAGGCGGTGCATGGTATAATTGTTTGGATTGTTGCCAGTCCAAATAGCGCCGTCGACGCATAAGTCATTCAACAATATATCATCACCTTTTTCAGTTAAGTTTTCCAAAAACTCGACATGCTCATCTTCTCCGTCGGTAATGTGGAAGAGGGCATTGATGTGATCAGCGCTCCATGGCACTAGACCTTCACAGACGAAGATGAATTCCTGCTTTGGATCAACCAAGTTAGCATAAAACTCTCTTACCATAGATTGGGAGTACCCTCTCGGATGATCACAGAATTGCTCCCAGCCCAAACACGAAATTGTTCTTATGACTTGTTTCCCCAACACCAGTAGTAGGGATAGCTGAAATCCCTGCTCGAGATGGAAGTTTCTTTACATCATCACCTCATGAAAACGGTCCTTCGCCACTTTCGTTAAAAATATGACATGCTCCTTGGGTGATGGTTGGTCGATGTTTCGGACCATTGCTACCGACGATTCAGCCATTGGTTTCGACGGGGTCTTAGCACCATGAGTTCTTGCCATAACTAAATGAGAGAAAGATAATGAAGATTTTTGCAGAAAAAACTAAAGGTTGAAGAAAAATAGTTACAATAACAATGGTGGATATGAGCGTGAAGATAAAGTTGGCACAAGTAGGGTATTTTATAAAAGATGGAGGTGAAGAGGCGAGATGATTGCTGCTGCCGTGAGAGTACATTGTGCATGTAGCTAATAAATGTCAGGACACAGACCATACTTTTTCGGATTGATCCAATAGTTGGGGATTAGGGTGAATCAACCAACATGATTCTTTCCCGAAACGCTTCGTTGAGTCATCAGTTGGATGTGTCAACAAATTTTGCTTTCGTGTGTGTCGACAAAAAGGATATATTTTATTCCTGCAAAAAAAACTAAAGTAACTAATTAAAGGAAAATAAAAGATAAGAAGTAAATAGAAAAAATAAAAATTAGAACGACATTTTAAGAAAATGTGACAAAGTTAATGGTCTTGTTTTGTTCGGTAATGTGTGGGCTTAGGTAGTGCTTTAATCGTTGGCCATTCACTTTGAATTGGTGTCCATCGTTCAAATCTATGATTGTCATCGCACCATGCGGAAATGCTTCGACAACTTCAAAAGGGCCTGACCATCTGGAGCGCAATTTTCCTAGATGCAACTTTAAACGTGAGTTAAATAAAAGCACCAATTGACATTTGGAAAATTGTAGCAGCAAAATGATGTTATCATGTCATTTTTTAGTTTTTTCCTTGTCAATAATAGCATTTTCATAAGCATTGAGTCGAATTTCTTCCTGTACTAAAATGTCCAACAATCTTTTCTGCCCAGTAGCATCATAGTCCATGTTTACTTGCTTGATTGCCCACATGGCCTTATGTTCAAGTTTGACAGGCAAGTGACAGGATTTACCAAACACCAGCTGATATGGCGACATCCTAAATAGTGTTTTGTATGCAATACGAAGCGTCCACAATGCATCATGTAACTGCGAAGACCAATCTCATCTAGATGGATTAACCACTTTTTCAAGAATACCTTTAATTTGCCGATTGGATACTTCCGTTTAACCATTAGTTTGCGGATGATATGTGGTTGTCATGCGATGCTTCACACCATATCATTTTAAAGATGTCACCAATTGATTACAATGGAAGTGAGTGCCTTGGTCATTTATTAATGCTCAAGGTGTTTCGAATCATGTAAGGATGTATGTGTGAATGAACTTTAACACTTTCCGAGCATCATCCTTTGGAACAGCTATTGCTTCAATCCACTTGGAGACATAGTCAACAGCGACTAAAATATAAACATTTCCAAAAGAATTTGGAAAAGGTCCTATAAAGTTTATACCCCAAACATCAAAGAGCTCAACCTCCATGATAGGTTGTTGTAGCATCTCGTTGCATCGAGATATTGATCCAGTGCACTGACATTTGTCACACTATTGAGAAAAAGTGTGGGCATCTTAAAACAATGTAGGCCAGAAAAATCCTAATTGTAAGACCTTTGCAGCAGTCTCTCCATAAGAAGCATCATGGCAATGCTTCAGGATGGGAAGCATTTCTTCCTCAAGAACGCAGCGACAAATGATGTTGCCAGTGCATACCTTGAACAGGTATGACTTATTCCAATGATACTTCACAACATCCCGAAGAAATCTGACCTTCTGGTGACCTGTTGCACTCAACAATAGCTTTCCACAAATTAGATAATTGACGACATATGCATACCATGGAGATGCGTCGACAAAAAATAACTTCTCATCTAGAAATCCATCGACAATTTATGACTTATTTCCATCTTCACTTCTAGATTTCAGACAAGAGAGGTGGTTTGCTACTTGGTTCTCTGATCCTTTCTTGTCTTTAATCACTTCAAATTCTTGTAATAAAAGAATCCATCTAAGAAACCTAGGTTTTGCATCTTTCTTAGCAAAAAGGTATCTCAAGGCAGAATGATCATTATAAACTGTAATTTTTGCACCGACAAGATACGAGCGAAACTTGTCAAATGCAAAAATTATTGCCAGCAACTCCTTCTCAGTGGTTGTGTAATTCACCTACGCTTCAGTTAGAGTCTTACTAGAATAATAGATTGAATGAAATACCTTATCCTTTCATTATCCAAGCATAACACCCACAACAAAGTTGCTCACATCACATATTACCTCGAACGGTTGAGACCAATCTAGTGCGACGACAATGGGTGCCTTCACTAGCTATTGTTTAATTTTAAGGAATGCTTCTAGACAAGCATCATCGAACAAAAACTTTTTATTTTGCTCCAACAAGGAGCGAGTGATTTTGCTATTTTGGAGAAGTCTCGGATGAAACGTCTATAAAATCTGGCATGACCGAGAAAACTCCTTATTCCCTTTACATTGGTGGGTGGTGGTAGCTTTTCATTGATCTCTACCTTTACTTTATCAACCTCAATGCCGTGACAAGATATACGACGTCTAAGGATAATGCCTTAAGTTACCATGAAGTGGCATTTCTCCCAATTTAGCACCAGGTTGGTGTCCTCGTATCACTTTAATACTTTTGCTAAATTGTCAGTGCATTTATCAAAATTGTGCCCATAAATAGAGAAATCATCCATAAATACCTCTAATGAATCCTCGATCATATCAAAAAAGATGACCATCATGCACCTCTGGAATGTAGCTGGTGCATTGCACAAACCAAATGGCATTCGTCAGAAAGCAAAGGTTCCAAATGGGCAAGTACATGTTGTCTTTTCTTGATCTTTCGGTGATTGCGATCTGGTTGTATCCAGAGTATCCATCAAGAAAATACTAATAGGCCTTACCAGCTAGCCTATCCAGCATTTGATCAATGAATGGCAGTGGGATGTGATCTTTCTTTGTGGCCAGATTTAAACGACAATAATCCATACACACTCGCCAACCTGTAGCAATGCGAGTAGGGATTAGCTCATTTTTATTGTTGCTTACCACCGTGATGCCACTCTTCTTAAGCACACATTGGATTAGGCTCACCAATTTACTGTTCGAGATTGGGAAGATAATGTCTGCGTCCAGCCATTTGATCATCTCTTTCTTTACTACTTCCTTTATTTTTTCATTTAATCTTCGTTGTTGTTCAATTGATTGTTTTCCTTCATCTTTCAGCCTAATTTTATACATACAGAAAGAGGGACTATTAACTCTAATGTCCGCTATGCTCCAAGTGATGCTTTTTTGTGCTGCTTTAATATTCCAATTAAATTTTCCTCTTGGCTTACGTCGAGACTTGTGCTGACAATTACTAGAAATGTATCATTATCACCTAGGAAAACATATTTCAGATTGGTTGGCAATGGTTTTAATTCTAGAGTTAGAGCTTCTTCAACCGATGGTTTGAAAATAGGGATCGTCCTATTAGTCAGATCCAAAGATTCCATTTGCTAGCCATGTCTAAGCTCACAAACATTAGCCTTAACTTTATGGTCACATTCAGGTAGGACATTGTCTTCAGACGTCACCGTATATTCCTCTGACATTGCTGAACTACGTTCATTAAATTCCTCTGTTATTAACTCATCCAGAACATCAATGTGGTGACATTGTTCCTTACTACTTGATAGAGATGCTTCGAAAACACTAAAGGTAACATGATGCATGATCAACTCACCCTTGAAAACATCTATAAGTGTGCGTCCTGTTGCAAGAAATGGACGTCCCAAAATAATGGGTACCTCATTATCAGCTTGATAGTCAAGTATGATGAAGTCTGCTGGGAACACAAACTTATCAAGACGAGAACATCTTTAATCTATCCTTCAAGTTGCGCCAAAGATCTGTCCGCAAGTTGTAATGTCACCGTAGTGGGTTTCATATGACTAATTCCTAATTTCCTGAAAGTTGATAACAGCATAAGGTTAATAATAGCTCCTAGATCACATAAGGCTTTACCTAAATAATGGTTTCCAATAGAGCATGGAATTGTGAAACTGTCAGGATCTTTCATTTTTTGTGGCAGCTTATTTGTCAAAACAACGCTACACCCTTCTGTGAGCGTAATCATCTCGATATCATATAGCTTCTTCTTCTTTGACAATAGCTCCTTCATAAATTTCTCATAGCTAGGAATCTGTACAATAGCATCAACTAGAGGTATATTAATATGTAATTATTTCAAGGTAGATACAATCTTTTGATAATCTCTATCATGATCTTTCTCCTTGAATCGCTGTGGAAATGGCAAAGGTGTGTTCATAGTGAGCTGTTGTGATAAACCCTGTTGTGTCAACATTGACAATTGCATCGACAACTTCGAAGGTCAAATGGTCGACATAGGTGTGACTACTGGTGGTTCCTCCTCATTTACTTCTGTTGTGTTTTCTTTAGATGCAACTTCTCCTTGTTGCTTTGGTTCGTTTGCGTCGACAGATGCTTGGTTGGAGTTGATTCTTTGTTCGGCAGCTTGCTTTCCATTCCGTAATGTGATAGCCTTGCAATGCTGCTTCCCCTTCTGATTTGGATTTTCAGTGTCACTAGGCAAAGCACCTAGTGGCCTAGTTGTGCTTCTAACGCGCGGATGGAAGAAGAATTTCCTTGGACGATACCTTCAGTTCTGGTAATATGCTCATGCATCAAAGCTTCAAGAGCAGCTAATGGCTCTAATCTTGGTTAAGAATACTACTGTTGCTGTTGCTGATGTTGTCCTTGCATTTTTGGTATTACAGTCTGTTGTGGTTGCATTCAAGCATGTGATTGCATCTAATTGCATCTGATTATGTGACTGCATCCAAGTATGTGATTGCATCTGATCAGGCTACGCATGCACTTGAGGATTATGATTATAATTCTGCTGCTGATAGTTGTAACTCATTTGTCAAAAGTTTCCTTGATTTGAGGAATTTTCATATCTGTATGTGGACCCATTCTGATTCCCCCAAGGTTGTTGAGTCCTATTTGAACTATTATATGAGTTACCATATAAATTTCCTTGGATATTATTGACATAGAATGCATTCTCAGCATGCTGTGGACAATCCTCATAACTATGGTTGTCGCCACAAATTTCACAACAAAAAGTCGGGACATCCAGTTGCTGGGCTACTTGAATAGGGGCAACTTCACTCGTCCCTTTCATGTTCTTGATCATGTTCGCCAGTGATGATACTTGTGCACTTAGGGCTAAAATGGCATCTAAATCAATAACTCTAGGATTTGTTTTCACCAGAGCAGAATGAGAAATTGGGTACTGATAGTCATTTTGCATGATTCTCTCTAAGATTCGCATGGCTTCAATGTAAATGCAATCCAAGAAAGGACCATTAGAAGATGCATCGACAAGATTTTTTGTCTACACATTTAATTCATTGTAAAATATCTCAATTTTTGTTTCCTATTGGATTTTGTGCATGAGGCAACATCTAGTAGAGTTTTGTAACGTTCCCATGTAGTGTGCAAGTTCTCATCATCTAATTGATGGTACGCTATGACATCTTTTTGCAGTCTATCATTCATTGTGGGTGGATTGATTCGCAGAACAAACTGAGTTGCTAGTGTATTCCATGAAGTAATAGATCCAATCGATAAACCAAGAAGCCATGTACATGCACTTCCTTGCAAAGAGTAAGGGAATAACTGCATCTTTAAGGCATCATCAGGAACACCATGTTGACTAAAAGAAGCACATATAAGAAGAAAAGATTTAAGATGCTCCTTGTAACGCGTAGGTTTATGCAAGTGTACACAGTCGCTATCAAGTAATAAGTATTGAGTTATCGTCTCCACAGGGATTATATATGTGTTAAATCAATTAATTGTAAAATTATATTAACAACTTGGTGAATTAAAAAAAAACACAATATGATTTGATAAGTGATGATTAAAATTAAATATATTAAACTAAATGCAAATGATCCTTGATGCAAATTATCCTAAGTATGCAACTAAATGTATGAAATAGATTTTAGCAAGATTAAACACAATTCACAACAATTATAACAGAAATAAACTAGGACAATTACTCTAATTAAACTCAATTTATTATCAACATGCTTAATAATGTTCGAAAAAAATATTTCATGGCAACTCGATCTTTCATGAGTTTGGAAACCAAATTAGGTCCTTTCGGAATCTTTTACTTAGTAAATATGCATTTTACTGATCCTTATTTACTAAGGGTTTCTTAGCATTCATGTGAGGTAATAGGGACGTGTCAGGTTTGAAACAGTTTAATCACACTAATCTAAAAACTATACAGATAATAGAGCTTGGTCAAAGTTGTTATGAACCTACAATTTAATCAGGTCAGGATCTAAATTGAGCATGCACATTTTCAATTATGTGTCTACTAGCCTTTGTCTGGTTAGGATCGCTTAGCTAATTTAGGTGCATTTCAATCACGTATGAACGAAATACAGACTTGATTTTAATTGAAAACATGATCGATTGAGGCACAAACATCATAAGCATGAATCAAATAAATATTATTTAATCAAAACAATTATCCTAGCTTAAATAAAATTAAACTAACATTGTTGTAAACAAGAACAAAGAACACATAGCAACCATTTTAGATTAAATTAAAGAAAAGAAAGAATAAACTCAATCAAAGTGGTTGTCACGTAAGACTCTGATCAAAGAGGGCTCCTTCGTTTATTCACTTCGCTTCTTTCCTGATGGCTCTTCGAGGTAGTCGACCAAGGGCACTTTAAGAGGCTTAATAAGCTAAAATCTCTATCAATAGAGAATTGAGAGAGAAGAGAGAGTGTTGGATGAATGGATGCTTTTAAATGGTGAAAATGGGGTCTTATTTATAAGTGGGGAGAGGAGAGTTGTTTGCTACAAAATAAAGAAGTTTAATCTCTTCATGCTTCTTCAATGGGTAGCCAGCATCACTCAAGGATTTTGAGTGATTTTTGCTTGATTTTTAAGCAATTTTCATGTCATATCAACTAAGGACTAAGACTCGTTTAACAGTAAATCTTCGGGCTAATCTCTGATTTCTTCAATATTGCAAGGACCTTGTGCAATTAAATCAAAAATTGGTATATTTGGGTAGCCATGTGTAGCCGAAATTAGGTTGATTTGGTCTTCAATTTGGACGGTTTTGTGATCCAACAAAATTATCAGACCTGTCTAAAACAAATTAATTAATTAAAGGACCAAAGAATAAAATTAACCCAATTTAAATAATTAATTAAACCCAAATTATTAATGAAATATTTATAATAAATTATTAAATATAATTTTATATTTTATTATTTAATTTAATCATGCTTGACCTACTTTATGTCTTAAAAATATAATATATTCAAATAGTTATAAAATAAACCATTTTGTTCATGAAAACTATATAATAAAGCATAAAATCACATTTTAATAATTTCTATGTCCTAATTTCATATTTTTACATATTTCATTAATTTATTAAACATTTACTTAGTTTTAACAATGAATTTAAGTAAAAAGGTGATAAATTATGTAGGAAAAACCTATATATTTTTCAATTTACACGCCCTCGCATCTTCATGAGGCAAACCAACATATTGCCCATTCGAGTTTAGCATTTGGAACATCACCAGTTTTAATTCAAAATTCCTAACTTGTATTGCTAGTCTAACAACATCTGGTTGTAAATCATCGAGCATAGGAACAATGAAATATTTAATTGTCCTGCCTGGAAGTTGCTCTTCCTATGGCAGCGGTATATTGTTGACTTGTTGTGGTTGCATTAGAGGAACAGTGTTTTGTGGTATCAATGGTGGTATATTGTTATTATTTCTATCCATATTTCTTTACTCTTGTCTCTTCCTTTGAATAGTTCTTTCAATTTCTGAATCGAAACTGACAATGTTGTTAGGATTTCTCCTTGTGGACATAAAACACCTAAAAAGAATTGAAAAGAATCAACAAAAAAAATAAAATAGATTAGTAACAAATAGAAGTCAGATAAGAAAGAATAATTGCAACTACAAAAAATAAACATCAAACAAATGTCATCCCCGGCAATGGCTCTAAAACTTGATTGGCATCTAAATGTTACAGCAATTATGTGCAAGCGGACATTGTCGATGCAAGTATAGTAGACAAATTTGAGTTTATCGAATATCAATCCCACAAGGATGGTGTTTTCGTTGCCTAAAATTGTCGAAGCAATTAGAGTTTAAATGAAAAGAATTGTTAAGAGTAATGTCACCGCAATTTAGTTAAGACTACACAATTAAAAAAGTTAAATCTATCAATGCAATTATAACATAAAATGTCAGAGCAAATTAATAGAAAATAAATTGTTTGTTGAAGATGTTTGTAAATGTAAATTCAGAAAATTAAAAGAAGTATATCAAGTGTAAAGAAATGAGGGGATCCCTGACTTCACAAGTTGGCAACACTAAATTTGACTACAAGGTAGGTAATAGATGAATTGTCGATGCAATTAAGTTCTATTGAAATCTCACAGCTATCGACTTCTCTGTTTAACAAAGACCCAAGTGCTCACAATTACCACACCTTCCAAGGTTGGCAATGCTTCGCACTTAAGAACAAGAGGCAAGAATTCCTTCTTGCATCAAGTAACTTTCGTTGTCTTGCTTGTTAATCTAACTTTGTCACCACACCTTCCAGTGACTGTGACTGTAATGTCACTTCCGTGGTCAAATAGTTAAATCCAAATATAAATAGATGAGAAGAATTGAGTAGAAATCAAAATAGATCTAACATTAATAGGTATTTTCATACACAATTAATAGTCAACAGAATTCATCAACATTCAAGAGGACTTAAAGAAGAAATTGAAGCATGCTATTCCTAGTCTACTAGAATCCTTCCATAAGTGCTCCTCTTGCATCGCACCTAGGCACTTCTCGTCAGAAGTAGTTTCCTCGTTGTGCCAGATCACCCTATTGGGAATTTAAGCTTCCATGGCATCTCACTTTAAGAAAATCAAAAAATGTGAAATTAATTTCTTCACTAGCTTGATGATGATCTTCTCTCACTTCCCTCTATTTATAACCACTGGAAAGTACAGGTGATCGGCCTGTAACGTCACAGCAATTGTGCAAGCGGACACTTGTCGATGCAAGCATAGTTGATAGATTAATTCTATCACATATCGATCCCACAAGGAATGGGTTCTTGATGTTCAGATGTCGAAGCAACTAATACTAGAATTAGATGAAATGCGAGTAAAGATGTCAGCGCAATTAATTCTAATCGGCACAGTAAGATACTTAAAATTGTCAAAGTAATTATAAAAGTTAAATGTTAGTGCAACTGAAAGTAAATCAAATAATGGTTGAAATGTTGAGAATTTAAATGCATAAAAGTAAAATGTGATCAAGTACGAAGATCTAGAGTGGATCACTGATTTCGCTAATTTGCAACGCAGGATGTGTCGACAAGGGTTTGAATAGATGAACTGTCGTAGGAATGAAGTTCCAATGAAATCTTACCAATAATAATTCCTTATTTAGACATGACTCAAGTACCCACAATTACTCCACCTCTCGGTGTGAACAACGTTGTGTACCCAAGAACAAGTGATTAGAATCTCTTCTAATCCCAAGAAACTCTCGCTGTCTTGCTTGTTAACCTAACTTGTCACCGCATCTCTCGATGTCGGTAGACTGCAAATGCACTCTCATGTTTGATGCAGTTAGATCCAAGAATAAATAGATGAAAAGTATTAAACAAGAATCAAAGTAATCTAATACCGAAAGATACTCTCATATTCATTCAAATATCAATAATAGTTCATCATCATAAAGAGAGGAGTTAACAAATACATCGGAGCATACTATCTCTAGGCTACTCGGATTATCCCCTAACTGCTTCTCTTGCTTAGCATCAAGCACTCCTCATTAGAAGTTACTGCTCGTCGGCTCAGTCAGCTCACCAGTCTCCAGCAATAAACTTCAAAAACATAAAGTAATTGCAAATTTAATTCCTCAGCTCTTGATATTTTTATTCATCTTTTCTCCTCAATTTATAGGCTTCAAGAATGGTAAACCTTCTCTCTCCTCAGATCCAAATCCAATTGCAGCTATAAAAGTTTGTTACAGTCCAGCTGTGCACTCACGCAGATCTAGTGTGAACTTCATGGATCTGCAGATTGTCACTACATTTCTGGTTGCAATTTGAAATCTTTAATCACGGGGACAACGTGTGAAATTCCTGCATTGGTGCTTCAAGGTGTAATTGCAGCTTGAATGCATTCATTCCAAATAAAAGATTCCTATGCGGTGACATCACTGGTTGCAATTCAAGCTGAATTTGTGGCTGCATTCTGGATTCTTTCTAGCCTTGATCTACTGAGATGTGTCCTTGCGCTAACAATTTTAAAATGCAATATATATATATATGCTGCATGTGGCAACATTAGTGCACAAAAAAGAGATAGAATAGCAAGAATTTGAACCAAACAATAATGAGTTAGAAAACACAAAAACTAAGTATGAAATGCCTAATATGCATACTAAATATGGCACAAAAGAGACAATTAATACACAAATTTAGGGAAAAAATAGATGTCATTTCTAAAGCTATCACACCCTCAAACTTGAGTTTTTACTTGTCCTCAAGTAAACAAAAATTAGCTAAATCACAATCAAATATGTCACCGCAATTATTATTCTCACAACTTAATTTTTCTGGGATCCTAATTTACAAAATGCATTCATATGATAGAATATTGCGTCGACAATTTAGAGACAAGAACAATTAAACTGCAACTTCACTTATGTTAGTAACATGATTTGAATCTTATCCTTTCTTAAATCAATACCGCATTTATAGCAATATTTCTTTTTCTTTTCTCTTTTTCTCTTTTTCTTTTCCTTTTCTCATTCCCAATTTTTATGAGTGACTGAGAGATGTCATGGCATTACTCTACCTTGGTTCTTGGGCAATAACGATGGGGTGCAACAAACCTCCAGGAGATATGTAATTGCGCCGACACACACTCTTGCAATGGCAACCTTTAGCTAGATGATTTTTCTAACACATGCAGTGGAGTGTTCTCCCCTATAAGTCACAATGCACTCACGTTAGAGTGTTCTTAATACAATGTCGCTGCAATTGGCAAGTTAGTTCAAGATTCAAACACTGCTACTATCCATTCATTACTGAAGCAACTCCAATCATTCATCCAAAAATAAAGGATTCAATAATCATTCATATTCACCCAATTCACACATCAACATTCCAAACAATTCAAGATTTACGCTTCAAATAAAAAATTATGGTCACATTTTTGCTGAAATTTTGCATACTTTCATTGACTAAAGAAACAAGTAAAATTCAAATATGTGGGCGCAATCACATTTCCATTCCATACAATATTCCCCCCAAACTTAATGTCTGCATTGTCCCCAATGCACCAACAATAATATACAGATAAGAATGGAAATGCAACTACAATGCAACTAAATTAACAAAAGAAATGCAATGAAAAAATAAAATGTGATGACAATAAAAATATATGCAATCTACCGACAAAAGAGTAAACTAACTCATTCTTGCGCAGCCGATGCAAAGGCTGCTTTGGTTTCCTTTTTCTTCTTCCTTAGGCGCTCACCTTCCTCTTTGTCTTTTCTTTTCTTGTCCTTACGTCGCTTCTTCTTTTCCTTCCAACCAACCTGATCGACAAATTGCTCTTCTTCAACCAGTTAGGTGGCAGCCTCATCAATAGTCACATCGGATGGATGGATTTCAGCAAGTGGTGCCACATAGGGCACGATAGCTAACGGATTAAATTCCTCCACATTGCTGGTGACTAACTCAACCAGGTTCACATCAGGTGGAGCCTTGTCATCACTAGATGCCCCTAAACTTACGGGTGTGCTGACAATATCCTCAGCAATAATTATCTGGGCATCTTCCTTTTATTCTTCCTGCTCTTCAGCAGGGTCCTTCTTCTTATGCTCTTCTTCTTCTTCTTCATTTTCCTTCTCCTTCTATTGACCTTCTTTCTGTTCTGCACCTTTATCCCCATGCGTCTATTGTTCAGTTGCGACAATGTCAGCACCATCCTCTACATCCATACCCACGGGGGTATGAAGCTCCTCAATGACAACCCTCTGCCTGCCATGGTCGGCCCAAGGCTATTCGAAAATTCCTCTTCGAATAGGCTGGCAATTGTAGCAGTCTTCCATGGCATTAGAATGTCCCACGCTCTTCTCGTCATCGGAGATATGAATTTTTGTTAGGGATGGAACATCCTGAGGCTTACTATCAAGAGTAGACTGGTCGGAGGATGATGCCATTAGGCGAAAAATGGAGGAGAAGACTGGGAAATCAAGCATCGAATTTGGGCTTATGCTGCACAATGTGGCGACAATTTCCTCATTCCATGCTTTTGTATACGTATAAAAGAAATGTTGTCTGTAGTCCATATCCTCGCCTACGTCGATAGTACGAATAGTGCGCATGTCAATGTGATCAATATCCATAGCAGCTAGTTTCTTTCCCAACAGAGGATCTCTAGGCGCATCAACGTGTTTTTCCTTCTTCTTCCCTTTTCCCTTGTCCTTTTCCTTTGACGCTTCCCTTACCACCAGTATTTTTTGGCCTCAAGTCATCCTTTCAACTGATATATCATTGATAAGGCTTTTGTTTTCCAACACTTCCTCGCCATCTCGAGGCACAATCCCCCTCTATTTACACAGCAACATTATTACGGATGGGAAAGGTAGTATACCTATTTGCTTTGTGGCTGCTTCAACAATTTGGTCATGGAGAATCTTGTCGATGTTAATGTGACGACCCTTAAAAATTGAATGCAGAATAAACATATGGTCTAATGTCGCTGTAGTGTTGTGCGTAGAAGGTAGGATGCAGCTATTCATGAAATGGAACCAAACTTTACTGAATGTCATCAGATATCGATGGTGCATGGTGTAGTTGTGTGGACCATTACCTATCCAAACCACACCCTCAACGCAAAGGTCATTCATGATCTGGTCAGTTCCTTCATCGTCTAGCTCATGTACAAATGGTGTATAGTCATCTACCTTCTCAAGAATCCGAAGCAGAATGTTTATATTTACGGTACTCCATGGTATTAAACCTTCCCTCACAAAGATAAATTCTTGTTCAGCGTCAACAAGATTGGCGTAAAATTCCCTTACCATTGTAGGGGAGTAACTAGCAGGGTGTGATAGAAGAACTCCTTACCCAAACGGCTGATGGTCCTAGCAACTTGCTTCCCTAATGGTTGTTGTGGGAGAAACTGCAATCCTTGCTCCAGATGGCAATTTCTTTTTAGCATCACGTTCTGATATCAGTCTTTTACAACTTTCAACAGAAATAAAACCGGCTCTCTTGGTGGAGGTTGGTCTGTGGACTAAACCATGGTCAAGAGTGGTTTTAGAGGGGTTTTTCGTCCCTCTTGTTCTAGCCATAGTAACTCAAGAAAAAGGGTGAAAAGAGATTTTCATAAAAAATAGTAAACTAGTGAGATTAAAGAGTAAAAACAACAATGAAGATAAGTTACAGCAACAATGACTATTGTGAGTGGAAAAAGAAAACGGTAAAGAAGGGTTTATAACCTTTAAAATTAAAAAGACCTGAAGATTGCAAAAATTGTGGGAAAACGTTATGTCTGCAGCCAATAAATGTCAGGCTGCAGATCGTACCCTTTGTTTTGATCCAATGGCTGGGGAGAAAATAAAATCAACCGGCACGATCCTTGCTGAAAAAGCATTGTTGAGTCATCACAGAATGCGTCGACAATTTGTGCTCGTGATGCATCGACAAAAAGATGATTTTTATTCCTGCATAAAATTTAAAATGAAACAAGTAAAAGTGAAACAAATAAAAGAAAATGTAAAAATGCATTGACATTATTTAAATGTAACCAGATTGATGGCCTCGTTTGGTTCTTTGACTTCTGGGCTCACATAATGCTTAAGACGTTGGCCATTCAGCTTGAACTGTTGCCCATATTTCAGATTCTCAATTGTCACCGCACCATTTTGGAATGTGTCAACAAGCTTGAAAGGGCCCGACCATCTTGAACGTAATTTACCATGGTGCAGTTTTAGACGTGAGTTAAACAAAAGTACTAACTGACAAGGGCTAAATTGTCGATGCAAGATGATATTATCGTGCCATCTCTTAGTCTTTTCTTTGTATATTGTGGCATTCTCATAGGCATTGCAACAAATTTCTTCTAGTTTAGCAATGTCCAACAATCTTTTCCTACCACCATTATCATAATCCATATTTACCTGCTTGATTGCCCACATGGCTTTGTGCTCAAGCTCAACAGGTAGGTGGCAAGACTTATCAAACACTAGCTGATAAGGTGACATCCCTAGCGGGGTTTTATATGCAGTGCGAAGCACCCAAAATTCGTCATGTAGCCATGAGGACCAATCTCTCCTAGATGGATTAACCACCTTTTCAAGGATGCTCTTAATTTGTCGATTGGATACCTTCACTTGACCATTTGTTTCTGGATGATATGTTGTGGTCATACGATGCTTCACACCATATCTCTTCAATGTTGTCGCAACTTGATTATTATGAAAGTGAGTACTTATATCACTTATTAATGTTCTAGATGTTCCAAATCTCGTAAGGATGCGTGGAAAACTTCAACACCATTTGAGCATCATCTTTTCGCACTGCAACTGCTTCAATTCACTTCGAGACATAGTCAACAACAACTAGAATGTACGTATTCCCAAAAGAGTTAGGGAATGGCCTAATAAAGTCTATACCCCAGACGTCGAATAGCCCCACCTCTAAAATAGGCTGTTTGAGCATCTCATTGTGTCGAGATATTGAGCTAGTGCATTGACATCGATCACATTGTTATACAAAGTTGTGAGCATCTCGAAACAATGTGGGCTAATAAAATCCTAACTGGAGGACTTTTGGAGCAGTCCCTAGACACCAAAATGACCTCCATAAGGAGGATCATGGCAATGTCACAGGATAGAAGTCATCTCCTCTTCAAGAACACAGCAACGGATAATATTGTCGGCGCATACCTTGAACAGGTATAGTTCGTTCCAATGATACTTTATAGCGTCGCGCAAAAATCTGACATTCTTGTGACCAATAGCACTCAAAGGTAGCTACCCACACACAAGGTAATTGACAACATCAGCATACCAGGGCGATGCGTCGACAAAGAACAACTACTCGTCTCGAAATGCGTCAACAATCTAGGCTTTACTTCCATCTTCACTTCCAACTTCCAGTCGAGACAAGTGGTCAACCACTTGATTTTCAGATCCTTTTTTATCTTTGATTTCAACATCAAATTTTTAAAGCAATAGGATCCATCTAATCAACCTCGGTTTGGCATCTTTCTTCACAAAAAGGTACCTCAACATAAAGTGATTTATGTACACTGTAATTTTTGGCTGACAAGGTATGAACGGAACTTGTCAAATGTAAAAAACACTACTAGTAATTCATTCTCAATAGTTGTATAATTGACCTACACATCAGTCAAAGTTGTAATTTTTACGTTGACCTAGCACATCTCCAACAGTAAAGTTGCTTGCATCGCACATTAGTTCAAACTGTTACGTCCAGTCCGGGGCGACAACAATTGGAGCTTGTACCAGTTGCTTCTTAATTGTGATGAATGCGTCCAGGCAGGTGTCATCAAACACAAACTTTTTATTTTGCTCGAGCAGCGAGCATAATGATTTAGCAATCTTGGAAAAGTCACGGATAAATCTCCTATAGAAGCTAGCATGTCCAAGAAAGCTTCTTATTCCCTTAACATTTGTTGGCGGTGGCAATTTCTTAATGATTTTGACTTTTGCTTTATCTACCTCAATGTCCTAACATTATATGCGATGGTTGAGGACAATGCCTTAAGTTGCCATGAAGTGGCATTTCTCCCAATTCAGCACTAGATTTGTGTCCTCGCACCTCTTCAAAACTTTCGCCAGATTGTTAGCGCATTGGTCATAAGTTTGCCCATATATCGAAAAATCATCCATGAATACCTCTAAAGAATCCTCGATCATGTCCGAAAATATAGCCATCATACACCTCTGGATTGTGGCTGGTGCATTACACAATCCAAAAGGCATACGTCAAAAGTCAAAGGTTCCAAATGGGCATGTAAACGTAGTCTTTGCTTGGTCTTCCGGCACAGTGGCAATTTGGTTGTATCCAGAGTAGTCATCTAAGAAGAAATAATAGGCTTTACCAACTAGCTTATCCAACATTTGGTCAACGAATGGTAGTGGAAAGTGGTCCTTCTTTGTGGCCGCATTAAGTCGACGATAATCCATGCATACTCGTCAGCCAGTCACAATGCGAGTAGGGATCAACTTGTTCTTGTCATTGCTTATAATTGTGAAACCACTCTTCTTGGGCACACATTGGACAGGGCTCACTCAATTGCTATCAGAAATAAGGTAGATGATGCCCGCATCAAGCCACTTGATAATCTCCTTCTTTATTACTTCTTTCATCTTCTCATTGAGTCGTCACTGTTGCTCAATGGATTGCTTCCCTTCATCTTCCAACCTGATCTTGTGCATGCAAAAAGAAGGACTAATGCCTCTGATATCTGCAACGTTCCAGGCTATGACTCTTTTATGTTCCTTTAAAATCGTGACAAGCTTTTCTTCTTGAATTGCGTCGAGGGTTGAATTAATGATAATACTTAAATATGACATACTTTTGGATATTAAATATATATAGAGAGAGAGTATGATCCTATTAAATTGGGCTATTTATTGTCTTTTTATTTTGTAGGGACTCAAGTGGTGATAGAAGATAAATTGAAGACAAAAAGCATGGTTTTGGAGGAGAATTTGAAGTTGTGTGAAGATGAAATGCTAAAAGAGAGAGTTTATAGGAAAAAAAGACTTGGTTTTATTTTATTTTATTTTTTTAAAATATATTTTATATTAGGATTTAATATTTTAAGATATTATATTTAAATTTGCATTTAATTTATGTTTATCTTTTTGTATTTATCTTTTAGAGTTTAAATTGGATCCAATTAGGGGAATTAAATGTTAGATATAATTCTAATTATCTTTTAGAATTTAGATTGGATTCAACTAGGAATATTATGTACTATAAATAGGGGGTGGAGTGATTGAATTATTCATTCCTCAGTCATTGAAAAAATCTTTCATCTCCCAAAATTCTAATTCAATAAAAAAACTCTATTCTTTTTATTTTTTGTTATTTCCCAAAAATCATGAGTAACTAAAAAACCCTTCTAGCCAAAGGTTATCAAATATTCCTCCAAGGTTCATGAGGCTTAAAATCTACGCTTAATTCTTTTCAACCCGAGTATTTATCAATTCTCTATAATATGGGATTGACGCTTTCGTCCAAAATCCCTACAAAAGTAATCTTTTCTTCTTGTGCAAAGACTGTCGCTTTGTGTGTTTTGAGAAGGTTGTACAGTTGGTTCGTTAATTTACTACGTCAAAGGTTGCCGAGCCAAAAGAGACAAAACGGCATGGCATTCGTCATTGAAAAAAGGTGATCTAGTGTAAGACAGTCCCATTGGAGCGATGGTTGGCTAGAGTCAGGTTCCACTAAAAACTATATCCGGAGCTGGTGGTCGTAGGCGTCCTCTTCCACTATAACTAGCTTATTCAGGCACGAGAAGAACCATCCAAAGTCTATGATTGAACCAAGGAAGAATCAAGATAACCGAAGACTGGATCTTTGAATATTGATAAAACTCTTCTTCTTTCAACTTGTTCATTTTATGCTATCTATTTTTACTTTGACTTCCCTATTTTCTATTTCTTTCAATTTTGTTTTCTTTTATTTTTAATTCTGTTTCTTTTATTTTTCCTCAGATCGCAGTGCTTTTCTTGGGCACAATTTTGCCCACGATCTCAATAGACAAGACTTTTTACGACTCTCCAGTCCCTAAGGATTGGATCCTACTAACAATAATAGGTAACATTTCATTGTCACCCAGAAAGACGTATTTCAAATGCGTCAGCAATGGCTTCAACTCTAAGGTAGGAGCTTGTTCAATCGATGGTTTAAACACAGGGATCGTCCTATTAGACAAATCCAAAGATTCCAATTACCAATTCTGTCTTAGCTCACAACTATTAACCTCAGCATTGTGGTCACATTCAGCTAAGATTTCATCAAAGGATGTCACTGCATCTTCATCTAGGACTGTTGAACTCCGTTCATTGAACTCTTTCATAATTATTTCGTCTAGCACGTCAATGTGGTGACACTGCTCTTTACTCTTGGACAAAGATGCCTCAAATACACTGAAGGTCACATGCTCATTGTTATGACGCATGACAAGCTCACCCTTGAAAACATTTATAAGAGTGTGTCCCGTTGCCAAGAATGGTCGCCCCAGAATAATAGGCACTTTCTTGCCTGCCTTGCAGTCAAGGATTATGAAATCGGTAGGGAACACGAGCTTATCAACTTGGATAAAAATGTCTTTGATCTAGCCTTCAGGTTGTGCTAAGGATTTGTCTGCAAGTTGTAATGTCACCGTAGTGGGCTTTATTGATCCAATTACTAATTTCCTAAATGTAGATAAAGGCATGAGATTAATACTAGCTCCAAAATCACATAAAGCTTTACCTAGATAATGATTCCAAATGGAGCAAGGGATTGTGAAGCTGCCAGAGTCTTTCATTTTTTGTTGCAACTTGTTAGTTAGTACAATACTGCACCCCTCTATGAGCGCAATCGTCTCGATTTCAGACAATTTCATTTTCTTTGATAGTAGCTCCTTCATGAATTTCCCATAACTTGGGATCTGCACGAAAGCATCAACAAGAGGTATATTAATATGTAATTGTTTCAAAGTTGAAACAAACTTTTGAAAGTCCTTATCATGGTCTTTCTCTTTAAATCTTTGTGGAAATGGAAAAGGTATCGTAGCAGTGGGTTTTTGTGAAATAATCGGTTACATCGACATAGAAAATTGTGTCGACAACTTTGTTGGGCAAATAGTAGGCATAGATGTCACTAACGTTGGCTCTTCCTCATTTATTTCTATTGAGTTTCCTTCAGCTACAACTTCTCCTTGTTATGTTGGTTTGGTTGCCTCGACATGGTCTCAGTTCGAACTGCTTGGTTCAGCCGTTTGCTTTCCACTTCGTAACGTAATGGCCTTACAGTGCTTCTTCCCTCTTTGCATTGGATTCTTAGTATCACTAGGAATAGCACCTAGTGACCATGTACTCAAATTAGAAGCCAACTATCCTATCTGGTCTTCTAACGCTTGGATAGAGGAAGAATTGCCTTGCATGATTGCTTCAGTTCTTGTGATATGTTCTCGCATCAGTGCTTCAAGAGTAGTCATAGGATCTAACCTTTGTTGAGAAAAATATTGTTGTTGTTGATGTTGTCCTTACATATGTGGCATTACATTCTGTTGTGGTTGTAATCGCGATTGTGGTTGCATTTGGCTTTGTGCTTGCAATTGATCAGGATGGGAATGAACCTGCGAATTCTGATTAAAATTCTGCTATTGATTGTTGTGGTAACTCCCTTTTTTGTAACTCCCTTGATTTAAGAAATTTCCATATCTGAATGTGAAAGCATTCTGATTTCCCCAAGATTGTTGAGCTCTATTCTTATATGAATTACCATAGGAATTTCTTTTGATGTTATTAACGTAAACTGCATTTTTAGCATGTTGTGGGCAATCCTCATAACTGTGGTTGTCGCCATAAATCTCACAAGAAAATGTCGACACATCCATCTATTGTGCCACTTGAATAGGAGCAACATCACTTGTTCCTTTCATATTCTTTATAATATTGGCCAGAGAGGATACCTGCGCAATCAAAGCAGAAATAACATCTAATTCAAGAACACCAGGATTAGTTTTTACCTGAGCAGAACGAGAGATTGGATATTGATAATCATTCTATACAATTCTCTCTAGAATTCTTACAGCTTCATTGTAGGTGCAATCCAACAGAGGATCGTTAGCAAACACGTCAACAAAATTTTTTATCTGAGCATTCAATCCATTATAAAAGATCTCTTTGAAAAAGCACTATCTCGTTGAAAGGTTCTATACATCCACCCTTTCTCAACACATTTCTTTAGACAAAGACTTCGTTTTTTGCGTTTTTCGGATGGTAAATATTTCTCAGAACATGGAGTGTGAATCAAACCCATGTTTGAATTGAAATTGAGATACTGATGCAAGTTCTTCTCTTCTGAATCAGATGGAAGCCATTGCAATTGCCGAAAATACTAGGCCTGCTAAAGGCACAAAAATAGAGGGAAAACTGTTGAAAGTTGTCATAAAATGGGTACCCCAATTTAATATTTGTACTTATTTTTCCCCCGGGGAATCTTTAGAATTACCACTGCTTAGCTTTCAATTCACCTCTGACCATCAAATGAAATGTGAATAACCCATCCTCCTCTCTTTGAAACAAGGGGCGCTTCTGGTTCTGTCGGTGCTTGAAACAATTTTGTCTTTTCCATATTACTATATCTCTAGAGTCAATAATTTTATATGAGGAACTACTGAACTCAATCACTTGTTGTCGTTAAGTCATTCTTTGATAAATGATCACTATGAGTCAGACTCAATAGAATTTGATCAATCCTTTTTTCTGTCGTTAAGGTGGAGAATTGAACCAAGAATTCTCTTTCTTTATCATCAATCGAATCACTGTTCGCGACCCAGGATTCTATTTTCTCATCAATCCAATCACAGCTCACGATAAGTGAGATTTCGAGTAAGTGTTTACATAATTTTCTTCTGTCCGAAGAAATGATTCATCGAAATAATGATCACCATTGATATCGATACATCTGAGATCGCCAAATGTTCAGGAGGGGGGTACGAAATAACCATAACGGATGCCTTGGATGGACATCAAGTGGTTGATATTATCCCCCCAGGACCAGAACTTCTTGTTTCAAAGGGTGAATCTATCAAACTCGATCAACCATTAACAATTAATCCTAATGTAGGTGGATTTGGTCAGGGGGATGCTCTGGAACAATTAGGAGATTCTCTAGAAGAAATACGGGGTTCTGCTTTTGGCGACAACATGCTATGGGGTGATGGTCTCTTGCTAAATTCCATGCACTAGGCAACATCTAAGTAGAGTCTTATAACACTCCCATGTTGTATGTAAGTTCTCATCATCCAGCTGATGATACGCTGTAGTGTCATTTCACAACCTTGCGTTCATTTTCAAAGGATTAAAACGCAAAACAAATTGCGTTGCTAGCGCATTCCAAGATGTAATGGATCTAGCTAGCAATCCCAAGAACCATGTTCTCGCTTTACCCAGTAACGAATAACGAAATAATTACATTTTCAAGGCATCATCAGGGACACCGTATTAACTAAAGGATGCACAAATAAGCAAAAATTATTTTAAATGTTCTCTTGCGTCTTCATAAGGCAATCCAGAATATTGCCCATTTGAATTAAGCATCTGAAACATCACCGGTTTCAACTCAAAATTTCTAGCTTGAATAGCTGGTCTCACAACCCCTGGTTGTAAATCATCAAGAATAGGAACAACAAAATCTCGGATTGTCCTATTTTGCACTTGTTCAACTTGTGGTGGCCGTGGTGGTAGATTATTAACAACTAGTGGTTGTATTGGAGGAATTACATCTTGTGGCAGCAATGGTGGTAAGTTGTTGTTGTTGCCAGTCATTTTCTTTTGTTCTTGTTTTCTCCTCTTAAGTGTTCTCTCGAGTTCTAGATCAAAGTTCACAATATCCATTAGATCTCCTTGTGGACATGTAACTCTTAAGGAATTCTGAAAGAAGTTAACAACAAGAAAGTAAACAAATTAGTAAAAATTAGAAGTTAAGTAAGAAGAATTGATTACGTGTACAAACATAAACATCAAACAACGCCAAATTCCGGGACAACGGCACCAAAACTTGATCAGCCTTTAACGTCACAGCAGTTGTGCAAGCGGACACATGTCCATGCAAGTATAGTTGATAGATTAATTCTACCGGATATCGATCCCATAGGGAATGGGTTCTTGATGTTCAGATGTCGAAGCAACTAATACTAGAATTAGATGAAATGCAAGTAAAGATGCCGCAATTAAATTTAATTTGCACATTAAGATAGTTAAAATTGTCAAATTAATTATAAAAGATAAATGTTAGTGCAATTGAAAGTAAATCAAATAGTTGTTGAAGTGTTGAGAATTTAAATGCATAAAAGTAAAATGTGATCAAGCGCAAAGATGTGGAGTAGATCACTGATTTCACTAATTCGCAATGCAAGATGTGTCGACAAGGGTTTGAATAGAAGAATTATCACAGCAATGAAGTTCCAATGAAATCTTACCAATAACAATTTCTTATTTAGACATGACACAGTACCCACAATTACTCTACCTCTCGGTGTAAACAACGTTGTGTACCCAAGAACAAGTGATCAGAATCTCTTCTAATCCCAAGCAACTCTCGCTATCTTGCTTGTTAACCAAACTTGTCACCACATCTCTCAATGTCGGTAGACTGCAAATTTGCACTCTCGTGTTTGATGCAGTTAGATCCAAGAATAAACAGATGAAAGGTATTAAATACGAATCAAAGTAATCTAATATCGAAAGATACTCTTGTATTCATTCAAATATCAATAATAGTTCATCATCATAAAGAGAGGAGTTAACAAATACATCGGAGCATACTATCTCTAGGCTACTCGGATTATCCCCTAACTGCTCCTCTTGCTTAGCATCAAGCACTACTCGTCAGAAATTACTGCTCGTCGGCTCAGCCAGCTCACCAGTCTCTAGCAATAATCTTCAAAAACATAAAGTAATTGCAAATTTAATTCCTCAGCTCTTGATATTTTTCTTCATCTTCTCTCCTCAATTTATAGGCTTCAAGAATGGTAAACCTTCTCTCTCCTCAGATCCAGATCCAATTGCAGCTGTAAAAGTTTGTTACAATCCAATTGTGCACTCACACATATCTGGTGTGAACTTCATGGATCTGCAGATTGTCACCACATTTCTAGTTGCGATCTAAAATCTTTAATTGCAGCGACAACATGTGAAATCCCTGTGTTGGTGCTTCAAGGTGTAATTGCAACTTGAATTCATTCATTCCAAAGAAAAGATTCCTATGCAAGCGGCATCACTGGTCAAAATTCAAGTTGAATTTTTTGCTGCATTCTGGATTCTTTCTAGCCTTGATCTACTGAGATGTGTCCTTGTACTGACAATTTTAAAACACAATATATATATATGTTGAATGTGGTGACATTAGTGCAAAAAAAAAAGAGAAAGAATAGCAAGAATTTAAACCAAACAACAATGAGTTAGAAAACATAAAAACTAAGTATGAAATGGCTAATATGCATACTAAATATGTCAAAAAATAGACAATTAATACACAAATTTAGGGAGAAAATAGATGTCATTTCTAATGCTATCAATAGGTCTACCCCCTTCTCAAATCTAACTCCCTTTTTACAGCTGTATAAGTTTGTTATTGTCAGCTATGCGCTCACAGCAGATCTAGTTTGTGCATTAGGTAGTTGTAGATTGTCGTGACATCTTTGGATGCAAATTATGATTTTTATTCGCTGCAACAACCTGACATTCTCCTGCGTTGGTGCTTCTAGATACGTTAGCAGCTTAAAGTCTCTAGTAAAATGTAAAAGTATTCATGTGGTGACATATTTAGCTGCAATTCTAGATCAAACTTGTGGCGACAGTCCTACATGCTTTCTTACACTGATCTTCTAAGGTGAATTCTTGCGCTGACAATCTTAGACGCAAAACTGATGCTGAATGCATCGACATTAGTAGCACAATTGAGATATAATGAAAGAAAGTAAGACCATACAACACTGATTTAGAA
The DNA here is from genome assembly GCA_039519145.1 of Kokia cookei. Taxonomy (NCBI): domain Eukaryota; kingdom Viridiplantae; phylum Streptophyta; class Magnoliopsida; order Malvales; family Malvaceae; genus Kokia; species Kokia cookei. The sequence goes on along the minus strand of CM076910.1, from coordinate 19,345,704 downwards.
AATACAAATATTAAGTATAAAATGCTAAAATGAATGCTAAATGTAATAAAAAGGAGGCAAAGTATACACTAATTAGGGAGACTTTAATGGTCATTTCTAATGCTATCAATGTTGCTGGAGCATTAGTCAACCCAAACAGCATTACTAGAAACTCATAATGTCCATATCGGGTCCTGAATGTTGTTTTTAACACATCACAATCTTTCACTTGCATCTGATAGTAACCTAACAGAAGATCTATTTTAGAAAATACAATTGTACCTTTCAATTGATCAAATAACTCGTCAATACGAGGTAACGGGTACTTATTCTTGATTGTCACCTTTTACAGCTGCTTGTAATCTATACACATCCTCATCGAACCATCTTTCTTCTTCACAAACAACACAGGTGCACCCCAGGGCGACACACTCGGTCGTTTAAAACCTCTATCTAATAATTCTTGTTGCTGTGCCTTTAACTCTTTCAACGCAGTTGGTGCCATTCTATACAATGGAATCGATATTGGTGTAGTGCTAGGTATCAAATCAATGTCAAACTCCACTTCTTGAATCGGTGGTAAACCCGGTAACTCTTTTGGAAACACATCTGTAAACTCATTAATAATTGGTACCTATTTCAATTCTGTCCCTGAATCTCGTGTGTCAAGTATATAAGTCAAAAATGCTTCACAACCTCTACGAACCATTTTCTGTGCTGAGATAGCTAAGATCACTCTCGTTTCACTGTTCATTCTGCCAGACTCAACTGTGATCACCTCACTAGTCGAACATTTCAAATCAATTCACCTTCACTTACAATTAATCACTACGTCATGCGTAGATAACTAGTCCATACCCAAAACCACATCAAACTCGATGAAAGGTAATATTATTAGGTCAATAGGAAATTCACAGTCGTGGACTTTTAGTGGACATTTATGACATACCAGATTAACAATGATACTGTGGCCCATTGGGTTTGTGACTTGTACATCAAATTCAGTCGACTCAATAGAAAAATATTTATCAGTTGCTAATGCAGTACAAATGTATGAATGAGTCGATCCTGGGTCAATCACAACACACATAATATCATTAAAAATATAAAATATACCAGTAATGACATCAAGAGCATTAGCCTCTTCTCTGGCTCTTATGGCATATGCCCGTGTAGGTGCTCGGACCTCAAATTTGTTTACATTATCCTTGTTATCTTTTCAGTTTCCACCTACACTACTGCTTTGTCTCAGCCGCCTACTTTTCTGCGGAGTAACTGGAGGTTTCACACTCCGATCTTCCTTTACCTTAGAAATCATCAAACAATTGCGTATAAAGTGACCAGTACCTCTACATCTGAAACAGGTTCCTTTCACCTTTCGACACTTACCCGAATGGTATCTTCCGCAATGCTTGCATGCTGGATTAGGTGCATTATGAACACTAGCCACAGTGTCTGCAAACCAAATCTAGAATCTAGACTCTAGGGTCCCTGATATGCTCCTGCTCAAAAATCCAGATGATACTACCCACAAGTTTCATTTTCTTTGAATTTCTTTTTGGCGGTGGCATAGAAAAAGTCCTGGTAGGATTCTTCTTCCCGAACTCTCGAAACCTCTTTTCTCTCTGTCTCTTATGGTTATAAATTTATTCCATCTTTTGAGCTTTATCTGCCAGAAAAACAAATGGTCACAATTCAGAGCCACCCACCATCATCTTGATCTCATTATTCAACTCATCTTCAAAATGAACACACATAACCTCATCCATCAACATAATCTGTCGGGCATATTTGCTAAGATGTATAAATTCCCGTTCATATTCTGCCACTTTCTTGTTTCCTTGTCTTAACTCTAAGAACTCTTTCTTTTTTCGATCCGGGTACCTTTTGTTGACATATTTCTTTTGAACTCAACTTGGAAGAATTCCTAGTTAACTTCATTCTCGGGAACCACTACTAAAATCGTTGTCCACCAACTGTAAGCCTAGCCTTTCAACAACGAAACAGCACACCTCAGATAGTCTTCTAAAGGACAGGTCATCTCATTCAGGACTCTCAATGTATTCTCCAACCAGTATTCAACTCTAGATGGATCATCTTTTATACTTCCCCGAAAATCTTCAACCTCATATTTTCTAACCCTACCCGTCAAAATATGTCGTTTTTATTCCATCACTGGGGAGGTGGAGGTGCAACTGGTGGTGTTATCAATCGAGAAGCAGGTTGTGTAATAGGAGGTGAAAGAAGTGGTGCCATCGGATTATTCCTCATTAACTATGAGAACCACTGTCTCATTAGTCCGAAGAACATATTCTTTGCTTCATTTTTTGTCACCGGTAAGATAGGTGCATCGTGACTTGCTCCTGAGTCATTTGTCGGTACAGTACTGGTCACTTCATTAGTCTCATCTTTTTCAAAATCAAACATATTTTAATTATCTAAAAAAACTATAGTTAGATCGGATCCATCTATATCACACTATCACAAGTTCATATGACATGTACTTCTAAATCATTTAACACAATTAATACAATCCATGAAACAACTAAATCGTAAGCTGTGATACCATTAAATGTAATACTCAAAACCCGTTACCGTCATTGGTTAGGGTCTTCGAGTCCTTCCAATTATTTAACGTTGACTATTTCCCAATAATATTTCATTATTATGTTGATTAATTAAATTAAATAGACATACACGATATAAATTATTAAATTAAATAACAGTACAATCCATTTAGGGCAAAAATATTATTCCACAATTCTAAGAGACTTCTACCAGTACCTGTTGGACAATTATCGATAAAAGTCAAGTAAATAAGCAATTCCAAAATAGTTGTTGTTTTCTATCGGTAGTTGAGATGGTTCTAGTGACACAAGGGTGACTTCTACTGAAATAATGCATGCTACTACCGATACCTCAAACTCCAGAGAGCTAAGAAGTTTACCCTTCAACTTCTACCGATACAAGTACTCAGACTACCGATACTACGAACAGAACTACCGAAACAAGTATGCAGATTTCAAATATTCACACAAATCCTCAAGTTCATCAAACACTCTTCATTGTACAGCCACAAAACACAATAAAAACAACTCAAGTGATCATGAATTCACAAGTCATTACATTTCAATGTATAATGCCTACTCTTATCATTAAGCAAGCATGCATAACGAGTTCAACATTCAAATATGGTTTCAACAATGAACCAACCAACCAAAATCAAGTATTATACGATATAACATCATCTTAGTACATGTCATATAACCAAGTGATGTAAATATTATCGAACGAGCTCCCGAGATAGTGTGATTTCTTCGAGATGATCTGATCTTCAAGTACCAAAATAGAATCTACAAAACAATAATAATTTCACAAGTAAGCTTTCATAGCTTAGCAAGTTCGTAGAGTTTAATAAGTTACCAAATAACGTGTGTTATACAATTTGTAAATTAATTGAACCAGAACAGAACTGTGCTTTAGTAAGCTATAGTCAGAATTCATCCCTTTTGACAAATGTCATTTCTGTTACCAGTATACGATGCTACTCACACTAAGCTGATGAGGACTTGCAACATACCCAGTACCTTAGCCACTGATACGGTATTTGTACATGTAACTATTCCCTAATGATGCTACTCACACAAGTTGTAGAGAATATGCAAATCAAGCATAAATCTCAACTATCGTAGGGTCTATAATCCATTCTTGGATTCTTTTCTCATTTCTCGACTCACGATACTGTAGAGAATCCGTAACAAATGAAAGACCTCAGTCATCCATCGTAACACTTTTGTAACATTTATAGAGAATATAACAATGTACAGAATAAATAAAAGTTTAATGTTACGAACTTACCAGACTTAATTGCAATAATGGATAAGCTTTAAGGACTATTCTGCTAATTTCTTTTTTCCTCGATCCATGGCACGATAGTAATCTATCACAATAAATTATCCAAATTCCTCACTAAATCATGTAAGTAAATCATTTATTACAATTTGATCCCTTTTGGGAAATTTACGAAATTACCCTAATATTCCACTTTTATTCAATTTAGTCCTCAAACACAAAACATGCAAAATAACCATTTTCTTTCTAAACCTATACCAGTCGAACATCAATAGGCTTATGCTCACACCCTACAAGTAATTATTTCATATCAAATACATATAATTTCATCATTTTAACTTTTAGTCCTTCAACCCTAATTTCCCCAAGAATCACTTTACAAAAAGATCAAACCCAATCCTCAAGCATACAAATCAATCAAAAGCTTCCAAGAAGAATCTTATTCAACAATGGTAAAGTGTATAACATTTGATAGATTCGCAAATTAGTCCTTGAGTTAGCTAGATTAAGCTAATACGGACTCAAAAACATAAAAATTAGTAAAAACTATCAAGACTATCTTACCTAATCAAGCTTCAAATGCTAGACAATGAAAACCCTAATTTCCCCCTTTTGTCATCGTGAAAAAGATGAAAGAAGATGAAAATTTTCATCTTTTTCTTCTTTAATTCATATATATACTTAATGGCATAATTGTAAATTTTAAGACTTCCATGATTAACTTAATTAATCACTTGTTTAGCCTTAATTAATCCTATTTATAATTCATATATCTCATGCTAATCCACCCACTAAAATATTTTAGGTTAATTTGCTTATTTGGTCCTTTTAATTAACCAATTCAACTTTTACACCTTTACGATTTAATCCTTTCTACCCAATTCACTCTCTCAAGATTAAAATTCCATAATCAAATTTTAATACGATGCTAATGACATTATAAATATAAAAATAAATAAATTTACGACTCGACTTGTCGGGGTTATTATCCTGAAACTATTATTTCCAACAACACTGAAAATCGGGCTATTATAGAATGAAAAGCTGGAAACGATTGATAATAATTAATGCGATTGAAATTTCTCAATGTGATAGTTTAATTGGGAAATGGAGAGGACAATGGAATGATGCCGTGAAAGGGGATCATATTATTGCCAGCAAGGAAAGTAATAAGCGAGTGAGATAAGAAGAGGAAGACATGGAAGACTTTTTTATTACTGTTCTAGTGGGTTTTTTTCAGAGGACACCTTTTCTTCAACACAAATAAGATCGGCGGCTGTTAAAAGGCAAGCCTACTGGGAGCAATGAAAACCATATGCAGGAATGTTCATGGATTGAGGATCCATGGACTGTACATCGGCTTCGACATTCACTAAGGTTGTATAAACCTAGATGGTCTTCTTTATGGAGACAGTTGGATAAGTGGAGGATAGAGTTGGTAAGGCGACAATGTGTGATCGCGTCTGTAACATCACAATAGTTGTGCAAGCGGACACAAGTAGATGCAAGTATAGTTGATAGAACAATTCTATCGGATATCGATCCCACGAGGAATGGGTTCTTGATGCTCAGCTATCGAAGCAACTAATTCTAGAATCAGATGAAATGTGAGTAAAGATGTCAGCGCAATTAAGTCAGATCTGCACACAAAAATTGTTAATACTGTCAATGAAATTAAGGCTAATTGTCAAAGCAACAAAAGGTAAATCAATTGTTGTGGAAGCTTTAAGAATTTAAATGCATAAAAGTAAAGGTTTGATCAAGTGTAAAGGATTGGAGTGGATCACTGATTTCGCTAAGTCGCAATGCTGGATGCGTCGACAAGGTATTGTATAGACGAATTCTTGTAGCAATAGAGCTCTAATGAAATCTTACCAATAACAGTCCTTCGTTTAATCAAGACTCAAGTACCCATAATCACCTCACCTCTCGGTGTGAGCAACGTTGTGCACTCAAGAACAAGTGACTAGAATCTCTTCTAATGCCAAGCAACTCTCGCTATCTTGGTTGTTAACCTAACTTGTCAACGCATCTCTCGATGTCGGTAGAATGCAAATGCACTCTCGTGTTTGATGTAGTTAGATCAAAAAATAAACAAATAAAAAGTATTAAATAAGAATCAAAGCAATCTAACAATGAAAGATACTCTTGTATTCATTCAAATGTCATTAAAATTTATCAGCATAAAAGAGGGGTTAACGAATACAATCGAAGCTAACTATCTCTAAACTACTAGGACTATTCCTCAACCGCTCCTCTTGCCTTGCATCAAGCACCTATCGTCAGAAGTGGTTGCTCTTTTTCTCCATCAGCTCACCGTTTTCCAACTTAAATCTCAAAAACACACAGTAATTGCAGTATTTAATTCCTCCACCTCTTGATATTTTTCTTCATCTTTTTTCCTCTATTTATAGGCTTTAGAAATTGAAAATTTCCTCTATTCTCAGATCCAACTACTTTTTACAGCTATAAAAGTTTGTTATTGACAATTACGCAGATCTAATTTGTTTACTGGACTGTTGCAGAATGTCGATGCAAACTATGATTTTAATTTGCAACAACAATTCGTCAGTAGAATGTCGCTGCATTTCTGGACATCTCTTCTCAAATCCAAGTCTAATTGTAGCTATCAAAGTTAGTTAAATTTCAATTGTGCACTCACGCAAATCTGGTGTGATCTTTATAAATCTATAGATTGCCGTCGCATCTCTGGTCGCGATCTAAAATCTTTAATTGCGGCAACAACGTGTGAAATTCCTGCACTGGTGCTTCCAGGTGTGCTTGTGGCTTGAATTCACTCAAACAAAGTAAAGATATCTATGCGTCGACATCTCTGGCCGCATTTCCAAGCTATGTTTGTGGTTACATCTTTAACTCCTTTCTAGCATTAATGTACTAAGATGGATCCCTGCGCTAACATTTTAAGACGTAATATATATGCTGCATGTGGCGACATTAGTGCATAAAACGAGATAAAATAACAAGAATGTAAACCAAACAACAATGAGTTAGAAAATATAAAAACAATGTAATGCCTATTATGCTTGCTAAATATGCTACAAAAGAGACAATTAATACACAAATTTAGGGAGAAAATAGGTGTCATTTCTAATGATATCATACCCCTAAACTTGAGTTTTTACTTTTCCTCAAGTAAACACAAAATTAACAAACTTCACAAGAAAAAATGTCACCGCAATTATTATTCTAACAACTTAAATTTTCTGGAATTTCTAATGTACAAATTGCATTCACATGGTAGAATAATGCACCAACAATTTATAGGTATGAATAATTAAAACTGCAACTTCACTAATGTTAGTAACATGCTTTGAATCCTAACCCTTCCTTAACCAATACAGCATTTATTGCAATATATTTCTCTTCTTTTCCCTTTGTGATTTTTTTATAAGTGATTGAGAGATGTCATTGCATTACTCTACCTTTGTTCTTGGGTAGTAACGATGGGGTGCAACGAACCCCCAAGAGGTATGTAATTGCACTGACACACACTCTTGCAGTGACAACCTTTGGCTAGATAATTTTTCTAACACTTGCAATGGAGTGTTCTCCCTTGATAAGTCACAATGTACTCACATTAGAGTGTTCTTTATTAATACAATGTCGCTGCAATTGGCAAGTCAGTTCAAATCTCAAAAATTGATACTATCCATTCATTACTGATGCATTTCCAATCATTAATCCAAAAATAGAAGGTTCAATATTCATTCAAATTCACCCAATTCATATATCAGCATCCCATATAATTCAAGAATTACGCATAAAATAAAAATTGTGGTCACATTTTTGTTAAAACTTTGCATACTTTTCATTAAACTAAAGAAACAAGTAAATTTTCAAAAATGAATGTGGGTGCAATTGCATTTTCATTTCACACAAATTCCCCCAAACTTAAAGTGTGCATTGTCCCCAATGCACTGACATTAATAAATATATATATGGAAATGCAATGACAATGTAGATGCAGCGACAATAAAAATGCAATGACATTAATAATGCAGGGACAATTATACTACAGCTACATGATATACATGAAAACTAAACTAAGTACTAAAAAATAAAAACTAACTCAGTGTGCTGCAACCAAAGATGTGGTTGCATTGGTCTTCTTCTTGCACTTCCGCTCCTCCTTACATTACTTCTTGTCTTTGGTGCACTTTCTCCTTCGTTCCTTTGGCTTGGCCGGACCTGTGGATTGCTCCTCAACGGCAGGCATCATAGCCTCTGCCTAACTCGCTTCAGGTGGTGCCAAATCATCAGATGATGCATCCACAAGTTCAAGTGCGGTGACAAATTCCTCAACCAGCAGGCATCATAGCCTCTGCCTAACTCGCTTCAGGTGGTGCCAAATCATCAGATGATGCATCCACAAGTTCAAGTGCGGTGACAAATTCCTCAACCAAATTTGTCGTAACATCAGGTCATTCTCTTCTTTCCTCTTTTACTTTTGTTTGAGCTTTGCATGATCTGTGGACTACTCCTCAATTTCTATCTCTGCTCTGGCATCATCAACTACTTCATTCGTTGATCCAGTATAGACCACTATAGTCCAAAGGTTTTCATCAGCAGCTTCCACCTAACTTGCTCCATCTTACACCAAGCCTTTTGTTATTGCACCCATAACTTCAGATGCAAGGACAAATTTCTCAACTAAATTTACCTCGACATCTATTTTTTCATCTTTTTCTTCCTCCACATGAACTTCGTCTATTTTCAGCATTAAGTTAGTAGGTGCAGTACAGCTACACAAAATTGCGTTGACAATGGAATCCTAATGCGCTGACAATAGTGTTTACTTATTCCTCAATTGGTGCAGACACAATATGTGTTTCTTCTTCTTCAAGTGCTTCGTATTCTTTTATTCTCCACACGATCCCCAAAAATTTCACTCTTTTTTGCGTTTTTTCAATTCTGTAACTTCTTAATTACAGATATAGCCATCAAAATTATGCTTTCATTGAAATCACATAATGCCTTTCCAATATACCAATCACCAATGGAATAGGGCATTGAGAAGCTCTTAGGATCCTTAAATTCTTGGAGCAATTTAATTGTCATGACAATGCACCCTTTAGTAAGTGTGATTGCTTCAACATCTCCTAATCTTCTCTTCTTTGACAATGTGTCTTCAAGTTTCTGAGGCTATTTTGCTGTAACATTTATGGCAAAAAAGTAATCTGATTCTGTCGCTGTAATATTTTGTTTAATCTTGATGGGTGTCGAATCCAACAAATATAAATATTCCTACAACAAATAATACAAAACAGTAGTATAAGGCAGTAGGGTCAATTCCACAGGGACTGCTACTATAATCTCCTCTCGTGTCTTCCTCTTAAACGTCGCATCGAAGAGCATGCCCACGACACATGACTATATCCTAAATAAAAATAAAACAGTGGGGGATTAAAGCAACGTTAAATTAAAGATAAAATAAAAGTGAAATAAAAACAGTAAAATAAATCTCGACGAAAAATAATCAATCGAGAATAAAAATGAGAAAAACTATATTTAATAAGCTTAGCCTCAGCCTCGGTTTCCTCCGATCTTGAATCGATTCTTGAAAATTAATCTTCCCTTTTTAGTCGATAAGATGGTTATTGTGCTCAAGAACATCCCAACTGTCAACTTTTCCTCTAGTAGCCGGTTCCGGATATGACCTGTAAACCGACCCTTGACGAATGTCTAACCACGTCGCACGTGTTCGCGATTTAAGATTTTAACAACTTTGCATTCTGAAAATCCCAACTTGGATTAACAAACCTCAACCACACGGGTCATTTAAATCCGATCTCTACCACCCTTGACGGAATCCAACTAGCTTTTCCCACTTGGACACGCCAATTTGTTCGCAGGAACTCGAATACAGCACGGCCGATTCGACTTCCCAACTGTATGCCAACCTTCCTCAACTCAACGCACGCTTTTTGAATTGAAGTCGAATTGACTTTAAGGGGCAAATTTGTACTACCCCATAAATCGGAGTGATAGCGAGTACCGATAAAAAGGTTTTTAGCACGGTTTCGTAACTCACGATTGTTTCTTAACGGAGTGATAACCAGACTAAGGCTAAAATGAATTTAGTGACGCATGATTTTAATCATGCTTGATGGATGGATATGGTGATGGATTGCTTGTGAATATGAATTATGGAAAGGGAAGGGGCCAATGTAGCAATTGGACAAATTTATGAAAAGAAATGAAATGGAAATGGAAATGGCAGCAAGTGTACTGACAAATTGAGGAGAAAGTAAATAATTGCTAAATTGCTTCAATTGCTCACCAAAATCAAGTACATTCAATTGAGTCCAAGTAACCCCTATTTATATACAATTAGATTACTAAATATAGCTTCAGTCCTATTAAACTAAATTACCCTTTTGCTAAAAATAAATAATTTAGTCAAAAGAAAATAACAAGTTATAATTATAAAAATATAAACAAAAATAAAAAGAAAATAACAATTTGACTAAGTCTTATTTGACCATTCTCATTAAAAGTTTCTTTCTTGCAATTCAGTCCTTAATGTCCCCCAAATTCGAATTTAGGCAATCTCTTCACATATGTCTCCAATTTAATCTCCTTTTGGTTGATTTTAAGTAGGAAAGCATTCATTTGTGTAACTGATAAGAAATGTAAGAAATTAGAAGTATTTTTCCCTCAAAATTAATCAAAATACACAAATAAATTGCTCAAATAATTTACTTATCAAAATCCCCCCTACTTAGCCTATGCTTGTCCTCAAGCATAATGTTTATTTTATATTAAAACTATTTGACAAATTAAGTGTCATGCAACAATTAAAGAAATTAGAAATAACTAATTGCTTATATCTACTCAAACCACATTTTATAAACTTTCAAATACTATGAAATAAAATCAATCACTTCACAAAATTGCAACTTAATTACACTTGCTAAATAATTTGTACCCAATTTTATTTAATATGTACACACACACATTTTTTTCGATTTTATTTGAGACCTAATCAAATCTTTTTACGCGAATTGAGATGACAAGCCAAGCACCTCAACCTGGTTACTCAATTTGACAAGACGATAACTTATTTTTCAAGGTAGCTCGGTTAGTAGAGTGTTACAAGTTTTGGTTTGTCACTCGAATATTTTTACGCGAGTTGAGATAACAAGCCAAGCACCTCAACCCGGTTACTTAATTCGGTCACATTTTCGAGTCTTCACTCATAACCAAGTCTAATTTATTTACAATTAAATTTATTTATGCACATGATATGGGTACATACTTAGACAAGTTTAAAAGTCCCTAGTATTGTGAAGATGTCTGACTTTTTCCATAATATTCTCAAGTTTATAGAATGCGTATATGATTAAAATAAGCAACCATTTATTCATAATTTCTTAATTATTTAAATGAACATAGCGACAAAAGAAAGATGTATTTGCAAAATAAATTATCAAATAAAATTAACACAAAATAAGCATATTTGCAAGAAAGAGCATGGCATGCAAATAAGTCCCCTTCCTCCTACTTAATTCACATTTCCCTCAATGTGTGATATAAAATAATAGAAAAGAAAGGGCAAAGTGTACTCCCCGTGTAGTTTAATGCGGTGGAGAGCGACGTCGATGCTCGCGCTTTAGTATCGAAAGGATGCGTTCGATGTTAGCTTCCATTGTGTCCAAGCGAGCTTCAAAACGGTCCATTATTTCGTCCATGATGGAATGGGGATACTCATCTCGATCTCTCGGAGCAAAATTTCGTGTTCGTCAGGACACTCTATTATTCCAAGGTGTGTATGTACCTGGAGGAACAAAATGAAAAGAAGAAGGGGTACCGGTAAGCAATCCCATAGAATCCAAGCAATATGTATCTAATGGATCGATGTTAAAAGCATGTGTAAGAGACGGGAAATTGAATGAGGGAAACAAATTCATAGCCAAAAGCGAGATGTATGCACCTAAGATTAAAGGTCTACGTGCTCTAATTACCATATGAAAATTGCGTGCAAACCAATATTCGAGGTTGACTCTATTACTAGAGAACATGCACCTTAAAAAGTAAATCAGTTCTAGTTAAAACAGTAGAAGAATCATTACGGCCCAAAAAATTGAAAGCTAGGAATCGATGGATATATCTAAGGGTCGGTTCATGTACCAACAAAGACTTCGCAGTTCTAGAATTATACTTTCGATCACTTGAGTTGGTTAGAGCCGAATAAGCTTCATTAGCATCAAAATTTATGTCTAACAATGCACGATGGTATGAATCGGTGCCAACATCTACATTTTAGCAATTCCCATTGTAACGTTAAAATCAGAAACAGACATATTGAATATTCTACCAAGTAATTGAAAGCAAATAGTATTCAGAGTTTTAACTGTTCGAATGGCATACATGTTAAAATTAAACGTGGCATAGAATTCAAATACAAGTTCATAAAATGTACCATATTTAATATCAGCATATGACGACCAACCAATAGACTCAAAATATCCCTCTACGTCATCATGCAAGTTAAGTGTTTCAAGAGTGCTTACATGAATGAACTTACATACAGGCATGGATCGGTGTTGAATCTCCTCATATCTCGATTGATGTTCTGGTATCGTAAAATTGAGAAAGCCTCAAAATCTTGATTCCGGAGGCATCGTGCGAGTGCGCCTTTACTGTCCGCTCTTATTTCGTTGATGTTGTTCTGCTGGTGGACTGTTTGGTGGACTCGGCATATCAGCGACATCAGTACCACTGTCCTATTCCCGTTCATCTTCTTGCTGATTTCTTGAAGTCAATCCAGGATGTTTGGTTCTGTTCGATGGTGGCTCGTTCCGGTTTGATGGTTCTGCTTCCTCATGAGATGAGGAGTTAGTCTCATCCGATACATCTGCATGAAGTGTTGTTAGTGGTAAAATTGAATGAGAAGTGGAAGTGTTATACCTTACTATTTCGGGTGCATCCGATTGACTTTCTGGCTCATCTGGTTTGACTGGAGTCGGACTCCTACGACATCATCGTCGGGTTAGTCTAGTAGCTCGTACTGGTGGCGGTGGTGATGGTGAAGGAGAGTCGAAATCATCATCATTAATATTGATGATCGGAGGTACTGTGAATCTATTTCGACCTCGATTTATGGGTGCTGGAAATTGGTCAACCGAGTAGCTTCGTGTTCGAACCATCTTATGTCTGTCCTTGAGGTAGTGCATGACATAAGACGGTGGCAAGTGCTGCGGTGAACGACGACGAGTACGGCAGTGAACAACAATGGGTACAATGAAGGTGTTCGGTAGTGGGGTATTGGTGGTTTGATGATGGTGATGTGTTTTTGGGGTGGTGTATGTGGTGATATTAGGTGGGTGTAAAAGAAAAAGAACGAAAAATTGAGAGAAAAAGAAAACATAGTGGCTTGAAGGTGAGGAAAAGTAAATATGGTGGTGGTGGTTTGCAGTTCTTGTAGTGCGCACGACGACGGAGGAAAGAGGCAACGGTGGTGCAACGTCAGTTAGAGGGGGTGCGCAATGGTGGTGCGACGTGAACAGTAGTGGACGGCTTTTGTGCTTTGGGGCTAAGTTATGGTGGTGTAGGGTGTGTCGATCGTCTATGGGGGAAAGGGAACCGATGGTGGTGGTCCTTTAGTAATGGTGGTCGGTGATGGGGGTTTAAAAATAGAAAAAGAAAATGATGAAGAGAAGGGAAAATGAAGGTGTTTTTTAGTGCAAGGAAGGAGAAGGGAGAGAAATGATGAAGCGATGACCGGCGACGTGTGAACATTGGACTGACGGTGATGTTGCTTGCGGCGGTGGACGGTGAGTGTGAACGGCAGCTTTGGTTTGAAGAAAGAGGAGAGTTTAGGGTTTTCTTTGAAAAAATGATAAGGGTAAAAGGTAAAAAATTTTATTTTGATTTTAACTTTTTACTTTCCCCCTTCTTTTTCCCTCCTTTTTTTTTCTTTCTTTAATTTTGGGTTGCCCAAGCTGCCAAATTTCTTCTTTTTCTCTTCTTGGGCCGAACGGCCTGAACCACTTCTTCTTCTTTCTTTTTTCTTTTTCATTTGTTTTGGGATGGTTGGGAATTGGGTTTAGTTGGGTTTGGGTTATAGTGTTGGTTAAGGGTTGGTTTTATTTGGATGGTGAATTTAAAGATTATGGGTCTTTAATGGTTATTGGGTTTTCTTGTAGGAGTTGGGTTAATTTAGGAAAATGGGTTTGGCAATTTGGGTGTTTTAATTTAAGGGGCATGGGTTGTTTTATTTGGTTTGGGTGTTTTATTTTGGGTTGAATTTTTAGGAAATGGGTATTTGGAAATTTGGGTATTTTTGAATTGGTATTTGTTTTCATTACCCACCGTATGCTTATACCACGACTCGTAAATATTCCCGAAAATAAAATAGCAGCTTCCACAAATGGACCTGAAAATAACAAGTGAAAATTGGATCAAATAGCTTTTATTAAAAATTAAAATATGAAATTAAATTCAACAAATTTGGGTTGCCTCCTAAAAAGCGCTTTTGTTTAACGTCGTTAGCTCGACGACCAGAGAATTTATTCAACTGGTTCTTCAAGCACCAACTCTTCAACCACATGAACTTGGAAATTTTCGTAAAACGGTTTTAGGTATTGACCATTTACTTTAAAAATTTTCCTGGATTCTTCGCTTTTAACCTCTATTGCACCATGTGGAAAAATGTGAGTAACAATAAAAGGTCCTAACCACTTGGTTTGAAGTTTACCTGCGAAAATTCTCAATGTTGGGTCATAAAGTAATACTTTTTGACCAACTGAAATTATTTCCGAGAAATTTTTTGGTCATGGAACGCCTTGGTTTTTGCCTTATAAATTTGAGCGTTCTCATACGCGTCTTGATAAATTTCTTCCAACTGCTGAATACTTAGTTTCCGAAAATCACCTGCAATGTCTAACTCCATATTACACCGTTTCACCGCCCAAAATGCCTTGTGCTCTAATTCCACTGGAAGGTGACACGGTTTACCAAAAATGAGTCGGTAAGGAGACATACCTAATGGACCCTTGAATGTCGTGCGATATGCCCATAATGCGTCATTCAAGCGTAGGCTCCAGTCTTTACGGTCTGGTTTCACGATTTTTTCCAGAATTAACTTTATTTCACAATTCGAAATCTTTAGTTGACCGTTTGTTTGCGGGTGATATGTCGTGGCCACGCGCTGTGTCACCCCATATTTCTTCAACAAGGCTCTGATCACTTTATTGCAAAAATTTGTTCCTCGATCACTAATCAGTACTCGCGGCGTGCCGTACCTGGAAAAAATAATTCTTTAAAAAGTCCACAACGGTTTTAGCATCATTGCGATGGGTAGCTTTAGCTTCTAGCCATTTAGAAACGTAACCAACAGCTAAGTATTATGTAGATATCACCGAATGATGACACAAACAGGCCCATAAAATCAATGCCCCATACATCAAAGATTTCGCATACATGTATAGGATTTAAGGGCATTTCATTTCGTCGATTTAGATTTCCTACCTTCTAGCATCTTTCGTAAGTCTTACAAAACAAGTAAGCATCACGAAAAATGTGTGGCCAAAATAATCCGCATTCTAATACTTTATGTGTAGTGCGCTTAGGACCAAAATGACCTCCACATGCATAAGTATGACAGAAAGTTAAGATAGACTGTACCTCAGTTTCAGCAATACATCGTCTAATTACCTGATCTGAGCAATGCTTCCAAAGGTATGGATCATCCCAAATGTAGTACCTAGAATCTCGCTTAAGTTTGTCTTTTTCAGAATGAGTTAAGTCAGAAGGAATTTTACCTGTTGCGAGATAATTTACCATGTTCGCGTACCATGGATAGGCTGATTGGGCTGCAAGTAGATTTTCACCCAGAAAATCATCTTTCATGGGGCGTGCCTTCTTTGGAAATCGATAATCGACTTAAATGATCCGCTACTAAATTTTCACATCCCTTCTTATCCTTAATTTTGAGGTCAAATTCCTGTAGAAGCAAAATCCACCTGATCAGCCTCGGCTTCGCCTCTTTCTTTCCAATTAAGTACTTTAATGCTGCATGATCAGAATAAACGATTATTTTAGTGCCTAACAGATATGATCTAAATTTTTCCAAAGCAAAAACAATAGCTAATAGTTCTTTCTTAGTTGTTGAATAATTGATTTGGGCAGCATCCAAGGTTTTAGAGGCATAAGCAATGACATGCGACTCCTTCTCTATTTTTTGTCCAAGAACAGCTCCGACACTATGATCGCTTGCATCGCACATAAGCTCGAAAGGGTAGTCCCAATTTGGTGGCTGCACTATTGGAGCTGAGACTAGCTTGTGTTTAAGAGTGTCGAATGGGTCTTTACATGCTTTATCAAACTCGAACTCTTTTTCTTTTTGGAGTAGGTTACAAAGCGATTGAGAAATTTTTGAGAAATCCTTTATAAAGCGCCTGTAGAAACCTACATGACCAAGGAAAGAGCGAACTTCCCTCACAGTTATAGGGTATGAGAGTGAGTTAATAATATCAGTTTTAGCTTTATCAACTGCTATCCATTCAGCTAAAATGATACGACCTAGAATAAATCCCTTATCAACCATGAAATGACATTTTTCATAATTTAACACAAGATTAAATTCTAAACATCTTTCTAAAATTTTTGTAAGGTTTGAAAAGCATTCATTGAAGGAATTTCCGTAAACCGTAAAGTCATCCATGAATACCTCTATTATTTTCTCGACATAATCAGAAAATATGCTTACCATGCATCTCTGGAATGTGGTCGGTGCGTTGCATAGTCTGAACGGCATTCTTCTATAGACAAATGTACCAAAAGGGCACGTAAATGTCGTTTTTTCTTGGTCCTCCGGTGCCACTCGTATTTGGAAGAAACCTGAGTAACCATCGAGACAACAATAGTGAGATTTTCCTGCTAATCGTTCTAACATCTAATCTATAAAAGGAAGTGGAAAATGATCTTTTCGAGTTAAAGAGTTCAACTTCCTGTAGTCGATACAGACCCTCTACCCGTTTTGGACTCGAGTGGGAACCATCTCACCTGCCGAATTTTTTATTATGGTAACCCTAGTTTTTTTAGGTACAACGTGAACCGGGCTAACCCAGTTACTATCAGATATGGGGTAGATCATCCCAACATCAAGCAACTTCTGAATTTCCTTCTTCATGACCTCCATCATTGGTGGATTGAGGCGTCTTTGTGCTTCCCTCTTTAGGCTTCGCATTTTCTTCAATTGGTATTCTGTGCATGCAAGTTGAGGGACTTAATCCTTTAATATTAACAATAGACCATCCAATCGCTTCCTTATTATCCCTCAAGACTCAAACTAGATTTTCCTCCTCTAACTTTGAAAGTTTACTCGAAACAATCACTGGTAAAGTGTTTCCGTCTCCCAAGAAGGCGTACTTAAGGTGCTCAGGTAGCGGCTTGAGTTCTAAATCCAAAGCCTGTAAAATCGAAGTCAACAATTTAGTTTCAGAAGGAGTTAGCTCGAAGTTCTTACCTTGACTTCGCGTAAACTTCAAAGCTTCTATAAGAAAAACGGCTTCACGAACTTGATCCTCGATTGTCATTAGTTCTTCTAATTCTTCTATATTTTCAAGATCTAAACTCCTGGACAGAACGGTTTGTAATCTGTCTACCTTAGAATATTCAAAATGAAAATTCGTTATAGGTTCAATAATATCAACACAAGAAACATTCGACGTTGCATTAGGTCAGCCTATGGCTTCATAGACATTAAATTTAACAACCTCACTGTCAAATTCGATGGTGAGTGTCCCACTACGAACATCAATCTTTCTACTCGCAATACTTAGGAAAGGTCTCCCAAGTAGAATATCAGAAGAGTTCTTCGAGTTATCATCCTCCATGTTAATGATATAGAAATCTGCATGAAAGATTAACTCATTTACCTTAATGAGGACATCTTCTAATACCCCTTTTGAATATACGCATGACTTGTCCGCCAATTGAATTATCACCCCTATTTCTTTCAAAGAACCAGTATTTAGAGATTTAAAAATAGATAAAAGCATGACATTGATGGATGCTCCTAAGTCGCACATGGCTTTCTTAATGCCAACATTACCTATTTTACAAGAAATCGAGAACATACCTTGATCCTTACACTTTGGAGGATTTTTTCTTTGTAACACGACGGATACGTTTTCTCCCATATTCACCCAGTCGTTTCCTTGAAGCTTCCTCTTTCCGATACATAGTTCCTTCAAGGACTTTGCATAGCGAGTAACTTGTTTGATTGCATCAAGTAAGGGAATATTGATTTCCACCTTCCAGAATGTCTCTAAAATTTCTTTATCCTCTCGCTCCTTCTTGCTTTGGGCAAGCCTTCCTGGAAATGGGGGTTGCACAACAACTGGTTTTAGTGGTGACGACTCTATTGGAGTTTCTGAATTTGATTTATGTTCTTCACGTTCAACGTCGTGGGCAAGACTCGTGCCAATCACGGGTTCTAAGACCTTACCACTCCTTAACGTCATAGCGCTTGCATTATGTCGAGGGTTTGGTTCCGTTTGGGATGGTAGCCTTCCTTGAGACTCCAAACGGCTAATAGTGAGTCCTAGCTTACTCATCTGCTTGTCAAACTCCTGAAAATGCATGTTAGTTTTTTCTTGAAATTTTTTAGTGCTAGTGGCTAACCTTTCAATAATAGCTTCTAACGACATCTTCAGAGGTGGTTGCGACTGATTTAAGAGTGGCCTTTACTGATACTACTGATTGAACCGAGGATTCGATCCATAACTTAAATTCGGATGGTCCCTCCATCCCGCATTGCATGTGTTCAAATAAGGGTCGTACCGTCTTTAGGGTGGACTTGGAAAATTTTCGACAGCATTTGCTTGCTCTGTCGATTCCTTGTGTAAGATTGGACATGAATCTGTCGGGTGATCCGACATAGTACAGATTCCGCATAGCTTCATTGGGCCTGACTTATCTGCAAGCAAATTTTGCACAATATAAGTGAGTTCATCTATTTTATTTTCTAAGGTCAGAGTACTTAACCCATGAACTCGTCTCTTGGGTTCTGTAGCTGGTCGGAACTGTTGAGAGGTTGCAGCCATCGTCGAAATCAACTCCCTAGTTCTTTGGGGGGTCATGTTGACAAGTGCTCCTCCACTAGCTGCGTCGATCATCTTCATCTCCATGGGAAGTAGTCCTTCGTAGAAATACTGCAATAATGATTGCTCAAAAAGCCTGTGTTATGGGCAGCTTGCGTACAACTTTTTATATCGCTCCCAATAGTCGTAGAGCGTTTCGATCTCCTTTTGCCGAATACCTACTATGTCTCGTCTCAGCTCAGCTGCTGGTGCAACTGGAAAGAACCTGTCAAGAAATAAGCAAGACATGTCAGCCCATGTGTTAACAGATCCCGATGGTAAATAAAATAGCCATTCTCTAGTAGAGTCGGCTAATGAAAAAGGGAATGCACGAAGTTTAATTTGGTCTTCTGTTACTCCCCTAAGGTTTCATGCTCGTGCACACCATGTGAAATTCCTTCAACTGCTTGTGCGGATTTTCATTTTGAATCCCGTGAAAAGTGGGCAATAGATGGATTAAGCCCAATTTTAACTCGAATGGTGTTCCTCCTGTTGGATAAGTTATACACAACAGTTTTTGTTCGTCCGGTGCTACTACAAGTTATCGAATAGTCTAATTTTGATCTTCCATTTTCTTTGCTTCCTCATCACCGAATATTTCTTTAGTGAAAGCTTCTTCTTCAAACTCTGTCTATAGGCATTTTTCGTGAGCTTCTTTTCTCAACCTTCGGGCTAATTTCTCTATCTCCGGTTCAAAATCATTGAGAGGTGTCTGCTCAGACCTTGTCATAAAGAAAATAAACGAAAGTTAGATAAATGTTACCTGTCCCCAGCAACGGCGCCAAAATTTGATGGGTGTCGAATCCAACAAATATAAATATTCCTACAACAAATAATACAAAACAATAGTATAAGGCAGTAGGGTCGATTCCACAGGGACTGGTACTATAATCTACTCTCGTGTCTTCCTCTTAAACGTCGAGTCGAAGAGCGTGCCCACAACACGTTGTTGTCTCTTAAATAAAAATAAAAGAGTGGGGGATTAGAGCAACGTTAAATTAAGATAAAACAAAAGTGAAATAAAAACAGTAAAATAAATCTTAACGAAAAATAATCAATCGAGAATAAAAGATGAGAAAAATTATATTTAATAAGCTTAGCCTCAGCCTCGGTTTCCTCCGATCTTGAATCGATCCTTGAAAATTAATCTTCCCTTTTTAGTCGATAAGCTGGTCATAGCGCTCGAGAATGTCCCAACGCCAACTTTTCCTCTAGTAGTCGGTTTCGGAGACGACCTGTAAACCGACCCTTACCGAATGTCTAACCACGTTGCACATGCTTGCAATTTAAGATTTCAATAGCTTTGCGTTCTGAAAAGCCCAACTCGAATTAACAACCTCAACTGCACGGGTCATTTAAATCCGGTCTCTACCACCCTTGACGGAATCCAACTAGCTTTTCCCACTTGGGCACGCCAATTTGTTCGCGGGAACTCGAATACAGCACGGTCGATTCAACTTCCCAACTGTACGCCAACCTTCCTCAACTCAACGCGCGCTTTTTGAATTGAAGTCGAATTGACTTTGAGGGGTGAATTTGTACTACCCCATAAACCGAAGTAATAGCGAGTACCGATAAAAAGGTTTTTAGCACGGTTTCGTAACTCACGATTATTTCTTAACGGAGTGATTACCGGACTAAGGCTAAAATGAATTTAGTGACGCATGATTTTAATCATGCTTGATGGATGGATATGGTGATGGATTGCTTGTGAATATGAATTATGGAAAGGGTAGGGGCCAATGTAGCAATTGGACAAATTTATGGAAAGAAATTAAATGGAAATGGAAATGGCAGCAAGTGTACTGACGAATTGAAGAGAAAGTAAATAATTGCTAAATTGCTTCAATTGCTCACCAAAATCAAGTACATTCAATTGAGTCCAAGTAACCCCTATTTATATACAATTGGATTACTAAATATAGCCTAAGTCCTATTAAACTAAATTACCCATTTGCTAAAAACAAATAATTTAGTCAAAAGAAAATAACAACTTATAATTATAAAAATATAAACAAAAATAAAAAGAAAATAACAATTTGACTAAGTTTTATTTGACCATTCTCACTAAAAGTTTCTTTCTTGCAATTCAGTCCTTAATGTCCCCCGAATTCGAATTTAGCCAATCTCTTCACATATGTCTCTAATTTAATCCTCCTTTTTCTTGCTTTTAAGTAGGAAAGCATTCATTTGTGTTCCTAAAAATTAATCAAAATACACAAATAAATTGCTCAAATAATTTACTTATCAAACCTCTTCAGCTACAGTTTGCTTTTCAGATTACGCTGACATCTTTCCGTTGTTGAGATTTGAATTATCTTCTTTTGTTGTAGCATCTCTAACAACTTTATTTAGTTGAGTTACACATCTAGGAATGATTTCCTCTTCATGCTCTTGCCCTTGTGATATCAAATTCTTAATATTCATCAACAAAGATTCTTATGGATACAAATTTATTGCGCTCACAATTTGGAAAACTTGATATTGTAGAGCTCGTATGGATTCAGTTTCACTCTAAAGCACAACTTCAGTCTTGGAAATATATTGTCTCATCAAATTTTCAATTGATGAAAACTCTAATACTTCATCTTGCTAGATATTTTGCCTTGACAAAGGTTGATCGTAATTGGGCAGTGTCCACTCGAATCTAAAATTATTGTCCATACTTCCAGGGTCTTGATTCTTCCAACAAAAAATTGGATGTTACTCCCACCCTAGCGTGTAAGTGTTGGAATATGAATTTTCATTTCGATAGAAATTCCTCATGTGGTACACATTTGTTGGATTTGATGGGCATTCTTCAAACTCATGGTTGCCCCCACAGTAATTACAAATTGTCACTACAAATTTCCATTTTGCAACAATCGTAGCATTCTCCATATTAGTCAAAGAAGATACTTGGGTTGTTATGGCATCAAGCTCCATTTCTACAGCATCACTCATGTCAGTCCAAAATCTTGAGGTTCTATATACCTCGTTCCTAGCCATATTTCACTAAAAAAATAAAAGTAAACAACAAAAAGGAAACAAATTAGTGATGAATAAAATTTAGATAATAAATAATAAATGCAACAACAAAATAAACATCAAACAAATGTCATTCCTTGACAATGGCGCCAAAACTTGATAACGTCTATAACGTCACAGCAGTTGTGCAAGCAGACACACATCGATGCAAGTATAGTTGATAGAACAATTCTATCGGATTTCGATCCCACGAGGAATGGGTTCTTGATGTTCAGCTGTTGAAGCAACTAATACTAGAATTAGATGAAATGTGAGTAAAGATGTCAACACAATTAAGTTAGATCTGCACACTAAAATTGTTAATACTGTCAATGCAATTAAGGTTAATTGTCAAAGAAACAGAAGGTAAATCAATTGTTGTGGAAGCTTTAAGAATTTAAATGCATAAAAGTAAAGGTTTGATCAAGTGTAAAGGATTGGAGTGGATCACTGATTTCGCTAAGTCGCAACGCTGGATGCGTCGACAAGGTATTGTATAGATGAATTCTTGCAGCAATAGAGCTCCAATGAAATCTTACCAATAACAGTCCTCCGTTTAATCAAGACTCAAGTACCCATAATCACCTCACCTCTCGGTGTGAGCAACGTTGTGCACTCAAGAACAAGTGACTAGAATCTTTTCTAATCCCAAGCAACTCTCGCTGTCTTGCTTGTTAACCTAACTTCTCATCGCATCTCTCGATGTTGGTAGACTGCAAATGCACTCTCGTGTTTGATGTAGTTAGATCCAAGAATAAACAGATGAAAAGCATTAAATAAGAATCAAAGCAATCTAACAATGAAAGATACTGTCGCATTCATTCAAATGTCATTAAAATTCATCAGCATAAAAAAGGGGTTAACGAATCCAATCAAAGCTTACTATCTCTAGACTACTAGGACTATTCTTCAACCGCTCCTCTTGCCTTGCATCAAGCACCTCTTGTCAAAAGTGGTTGCTCTTTTTCTCCATCAGCTCACTGTTTTCCAGCTTAAATCTCAAAAACACATAGTAATTGCAGTATTTAATTCCTCTATTTATAGGCTTTAGAAATTGCAAATTTCCTCCATTCTCAAATCCAACTACTTTGTATTGCTGTAAAAGTTTGTTATTGATAGCTATGTAGATTTGATTTGTTTACTGGATTGTTGCAGAATGTTGACACAAATTATGATTTTAATTTGCGATGACAATTCGTTAGCAGAATGTCGTTGTATTTCTAAACATCTCTTCTCAGATCCAGATCTAATTACAGCTGTCAAAGTTAGTTAAATTTCAGTTGTGCACTCACGCAGATCTAGTGTGATCTTTATAAATTTACAGATTATCGCCGCATCTTTGGTCGCGATCTGAAATCTTTAATTACGGCGACAACATGTGAAATTCCTGCACTGGTGCTTCTAGGTGTGCTTATGGCTTGAATTCACTCAAACAAAGTAAATATTTCTATGCGTCGACATCTCTGTCCGCATTTCCAAGCTATACTTATGGTTGCATATTTGACTCCTTAATCTACTGAGATGGATCCTTGTGCTGACATTTTTAAGACGCAATATATATGTTACATGTAGCGACATTAGTGCATAAAAAGAGATAAAATAACAAGAATGTAAACCAAACAATAATGAGTTAGAAAATATTAAAACTAAGTATGTAATGCCTATTATGCATGCTAAATATGCTACAAAGAAGACAATTAATATACAAATTTAGGGAGAAAATAGGTGTCATTTCTAATGCTATCAATGTGGTTTTGCAAATGGAATTGAGGTGGAAGCTCATGGCACAAGTGGAGGACTATGTTTAGCTTGGAAGGATGCGATCAGAATTACATTGAAGAGCTTTTCGAATAATTACATTGATGTGCTGGTACAGGGAAAGGATGGGGATGTTGATTGGCGATTTACTAGATTTTATGGTTCCTCTTTTATGAGCAACAAGAATGATTCATGGGATACTGTAAAGAGCTTAGGGAAAGAATGTCATCCCTTGGCTAGTTTGTGAGGATTTCAATGAGATTCTTTACGATTATGGAAAAAAAAGAGATTTTTCGAGAAAGGAAAGAAGAATGGAAATGTTTTGAGAAGCCCTTCAAGAATGTAGATTAATGGATGTGAGATTTTTGGGGCCATGGTTTACATGGGAGAGGGGTAATTTGACAGAAACAAATATTACGAAACAGTTGGATAGGGGAGTGGTTAACGAAGATTGGTTTAGTCATTTTCCTTATGCAACGATTTGACATTTGCCCTACTCTGTTTCAAACCATTGCCCTCTACTAATAACAATGGTTTGAGAACAGAGCTAACGATACATGAGTTTTCAATTTGAAGCTTGGTGGACCATGGAGGAGTCATTCGAAGGCGAAGTGGCAAGAATTTGGAGTTCTAATCAGAGTGATATCTTCTCAAATCTAGATTGACTTCAAGTTGGGTTGATGGGCTGAGAGCATCGTATAAAAGGAAAGAGGAATGAGCTAAAAGCAAAATTGACTAGACGATTGGAGGAATTACTGCTTGAGGAGCGTGATGAGAAGAATTTGGGAGATCTAATTGATACAAGAATTAATTTGAACTGGGAGATTGAGAAAGACAAGGTGTACTGGAAACAAAGAGCGTGAGTCAATTGACTTACACAGGAGATAAAAACACGAGTTTCTTTCACAAATGTGCCTCCCAAAGGTAGAGTATGAATGCAATTAAATTTTTTGAATATGGGGATGGATGAATGACAGAGGACTGGGCTGTGATGGAAAATATTGCAAGAAGCTTCTTTGTGAATCTCTTTACATCAAAATCTAAAGAGATTGAAATGAGTCACATACTCTCGGGAGTAGAGCGTTGTATCACCGAGTAAGATAACTTGACTTTAATCACTATCTATACAAGAAAGAAGGTGGTTATGGCTTTGAAAGAGATGGGTCTTACAAAGGCACCGAGTATTGATGGCTGTTCGGTTATCTTTTTTCAGAACTACTAGCACATTGTGGGACAAGAGGTTAGTGAGTATTGTTTGAATGTTTTAAATAATGATTTGAATGTAGAACATATGAATGTCACAAACATTGTCCTCATACCAAAAGTCCCAAACCAATGAATATGATTAACTTGAGACCCATTAGTTTATGCAATGTAATTTACAAAATTATTACGAAGATGGTGGCGAATCAATTTCAGAGAGTGTTAGATAGATGTATAGACCCTGCCCAAAGTGCCTTTGTGCCTAGAAGGTTAATTTCAGATAATGTTTTGCTTGCATATGAGATGTTGCATACGTTTGGACCAAAAACAAGGGGCAGACAGAGATATATGGCTCTTAAGGTCGACATGAACAAAGCATATGATAGGGTGAAATGGGAATTTTTGAGAGCCATGATGGGGAAAATGGGATTCGCTAAAGGTTGGGTGGATATACATAACGTTTGTATCCTATACGGTTAGTATAAATGGTAGAAGGAGAGACTTTTTTGGCTAACAAGAGGACTTTAACAGGGCGATCCTTTGAGCCCCTTTCTATTCCTTATATGTAGTGTGGGGCTTTCATCCTTTATGCAACTTGCAATGGTAGAAGGTTGATTAAAAGGGGCAAAAGCAAGTAGAAGTGGTCCACAAGTTTGACACTTGCTTTTTGCAGATAATTGTGTGTTGTTTGGGGAAGCTACAATGAGAGGTACCCTGGTTCTGAAAGATATCCTAAAGGGGTATGAGAGATACTCGAGTTAGCGTGTTAATTTTGAAATTTCAACAATTTTTTTAGTATAAATACGGTGGAGGAAATACGTAGGGAAAATTTAGGTAGTTTGGGAGTTCACTCTTCAAATAATCCAAAACGTTACTTCAAGCTTCCCAATATGGTAGGTCGACAAAAGAAGGCTTCCTTTCAAAATTTGAAGGACCGTATGTAAAGGAAAGTAGACAGTTGGAGCAATAAGTTCTTATATCAAGGCGGTAAAGAGGTGTTTATCAAGGCTGTTCTTCAAGCCATCCCTACATACATTATTCGTTGCTTTCTTTTACCTAAATCGTTTTGTGACAAAATTGAAATAATATATAGAGGCAAGGTTTTGGTGGCAGAAGGCTTATGGGAAAAAGGGCTTGCATTGGTGTGAATGGAAACAACTTTGCGAACTAAAGGAGAATGGGGGTTTGGGTTTCCTCAATTTTGGTTATTTTAATATTGGTTTGCTCACAAAGCAGGGATGGAGACTTGTTAAAAAACCCGATTTGCTTCTAGAAAAAGTCTTAAAAGCAAAATACTATCCTAATTATGATTTTTTTTAATTCTAATTTGAAATATTGTTCCTCTTACACGTGGAGAAGCATTTGGTCAGCCAAAAAGGTGGTTCAAGACGGGCTTAATTGGAGAGTGGGTAATGGCGAAAGTATTTCCATTTTTAATGATGTTTGGATTTCAGGTTCCCTTAATCCTATATTAAATGAATCTAACCAAAATTGCAATTTGGTTCGAGTTGCAGAACTAATTAATGTCGAAACAAGAAGTTGGAAGGAAGAGTTAATTACATAAGTTTTTGTTGTACCAAATGCAGAAAGAATCCTTCGAATTCTGTTGGTCATTATCTCTCTTGCAGATGAAGGCTTTGCTTAGTATTGCTTCTCAAAAGTGCTTTTGGGGTTAAAAGTGACTTTTGAGTCATAAACAATGCTAAAAAAACAACTTTTGGAGTTAAAATTGCTTTTGAAAAATGTTTTTCAACCCAAAAGCACTTTAGGAGCAAATGATAATTTTAACCCTTATAAAGTATTTTATATAATATTTATATTGGATGTAATTACTTTCCTATTGAAATTTATTTTAAATATATTATATTATATATTTAAATTTTTATTAGTTATATTTTAATATTTAAAATATAGTTTATATATTCAAATTAATTTTTATTAATAACTAATATTAATTACTTTAAAATATTTAAAATTTATATTTCATATATTAAAATATTAACAACAAATTATAATAAATTATTTTTTTATATTCTTACTAAATTATTATAATATTAACTAATTTGAACATTATTTAAATACATATTTGTTACTTTATAACATCATGTCTAAAATGAGTATTTTATTTCTCAAAAACACTTTTTTATAATAATACTAAACACTTAAATCTTAAACCAAACTTTTCAAATGTACTTTTAAAATCATATTTTCACAGCACTTTTTAAAAGCACTTTTCAAAAGTAACATTAAACTAACCCAAAATAGTATGGAAAGCTTACGCCTTCGGTGAGTTTTCCGTACGCAGCGCCTATAAACTATTACAGCTGAGTAATACTTCTCCTATGTTAACTAATTACAAACAGCAACTAGACCTTTCTATAGACAACAATGGAGCCTTAATCTGCCCTCAAAAATCAAAATCTCGATATGAAGGATCTAAACCTCTATGCTAAAAGGCTAGTTGGGACGACTATGTGCCCAAGATGTGGAGGAGGGCCCGAATCTCTGGAACATGTCTTTTGAAAATGTCCTATTTCAGAAGGAGTTTCAAAATTTGTTGGCACATCCGATAATTACTTGGATTCATTGGCTTACCAAAGTTTTTATTGCATGCACATCATCTCAGAGGCAGGTGTTCTCTTGTACGCAATGGGCTCTGTGGAGTGAGAGGAACAAACAAGTGCATGAAATCTCAAAGAAATCTAGCAAGGAGATTTTTCATTTTATTCAAAATTATATTAAGAAGCTGGATGGAGTGGAAGAAAAAGTACTTACAAGGAAGGTGGACACTCCAAAATGGGAGGCTCCGTTGGGAGATTAGGTTAAAGTCAACTTTGACTCTACGTTTGACTAGTCAGCGTTTTGATCGGGATTGGGAGTGGTGGCTAGGAACTCCCAAAATCAAGTCCTCGTCTCTCGCATAGTGCTACACAACAATGTTGCTTCGGCGTTTGCTGCAGAGGCCCATGTTTGGAGGTAGTAAAAATAGTGTTAAATCTGAGTATCCAAAAAATCATAATCAAAGCGGACTCATTATCAGTTATCAAGAAATGTGTTTCAACCCCCTCCAATATGTCCTTAATCAGTGCATGCATTCGAAGCATCAAATCGTATATGACCAGATTCAGATCCATACAGTATAAACATACAAGATGAATAACGAACCAAGTTGCACATACACTAGCAACTGAGTGCCTAAAAACTGGAAATGAGTCGTACCTAGATCAAGCGATTCCCCGATGTGCGCTGCGATCTCTAGACGACAATTGGCTTAGAGAACCCGATTGAGGAATACTGCAAGAGCCATAGTCTTCGTCCCAAGGAGTAAAGAAAAGAAGAGCAAAGGTCTGTTTCAAGAAACAACTCTGTTGGCAAGCATGGGGAAATGGGATTTGGGAAATGTAAACTGTCAACTTCTAAGACACATCTGGGGGTAATTTATCCAAGGAACCCAAAAAAAAATTTTATTTACAAGAATGATCCAAGTTTAAAAATATACATCAAAATGGCCTAAAAATGAAGAGTAAAAATTGATATTAGCCATCTAATGACTGACACCACCTGCCCAATGATTGATGTCAAACATAAAAATTTGTATTTTTTTATGTTGATCATGCAATGGCCGACACATATGTATTTTTTAATACGGCATTTTATTGATATATGAAAATACGAGAATTTAAAAAAAAATTGGTGTTGGCCATTGTATTGTCGACACCCTCTTTAATCTTATAAAAAAATTAAATTTTTGGGTTTTGGTTATTCCTTTTTGTCAGATAAAAAATTTAATTTTTCTGATGTTGATCATGTCATGGTCGACACTGCTATTTATCTAATAAAAAAATTAATTTTTTTTGTGTTGACCATACAATGGCCAACACCTAAAAATTTGATTTTTTTTGTCAGATTAGAAGGGGTGTTGCCCATTGAAAAAAAGGAGGTGTCGGCCATACAATGACCAACACCAAAAATATTTTTTTTCAAATTCTCATATTTTTTTATATCAATAAAATACCGTATAAAAAATACATAGGTATCGACCATTGCATGACCAACACCAAAAAACACAATTTTTTATGTCTGACACCAATCATTAGGTAGGTGGTGTCGGCCATTAGATGACCAATATCAATTTTTACTGTTTATTTTAAGTCATTTTGATGTATATTTTTTAACTTTAGTCATTTTCGTAAATAATAAAAAAATTTAGATTACTTTGAAAAATTACCCCACATTTGGTGATGGGATGGGTATCTAGTTTCCCTAGGATATAGGCTGGGTTGTTTTATGTTTTTTGGGTAGTGCTGCTTAGGTTTAAAAGTTTCGGTTTTGTTTTTAGTTCAAGTAGTTATTAGGTTTGTTTAACGCTCTGGTCCGAGTCTGATAAGGATTCGGGGTAGGATTATTGTATTTAGTTTTTATTTCAATAAAACCCATTTCTTTTATTAAAAAAATACTAAAATGGTTCAAAAAAGAAAAAAAATTAAATCTAACATTATTATTATCATATAAAAATATAACATGCATGGAATCCAACCGTGGCTTCAGTGAAAAAAAAGATGTTGTTCATATTAAAGATTCCGGATTTGAGCACTTGTTTGTGCAAGGTGTAAATGCCTTTTCAAAAGATTAAAAAAATATGAACAGATACTAATATATAATCACATCAGTATATTAAAAAAATACAACATACATATAGATGTCGATGTCAACTCCAATCAAAAAAGATTTTATCTACACCAAACTCAATATAAGTTGAACTGAACCAATCACATAAGTTTGAACAAGTTTAAAGTGATAATAATTGTTTTTATATTTTGAATAATTGTTTCGTTTAAATTTTTTTGTCGTGTTTTGACCATTTCAAAGTATTCTAGACCATCTACTAAACTATTACCTAACATAGTAATTTAAATTATGAATTATCTTAAATAAATTACTATCTTAATTTAATATGTATAAAATGGTAATACAATTTTTTTTTTTTAAATAAAACAGGCGAAAAGGCCACCCTCTTTTATTAATCAAAAGAATCATTTATAACAAGATTTTGGATTCCACAAGGAAAATCCAAGTCAAATAGAAAATTACACTTTTTATGAAGACCTATGTGGCTAAGACAATCAGCCACCTTATTTCAAACTCTGTTACACCACCGAATTTTACAATTACTTAAAGATAAAACCATTTGTCTACATAGCCGAATCTTGCATCCCAAGGCTGTAATGTCATCACGCTTACTATTTATTCTGTTGATGATAGAGGCTTGTAAAGGTAATATAATTGTTTTGACTTTTAAAGAATGGTGATTAAAATTATTGTTAGATTTTTTTTGAATAAGAGATTGGGCTTTTACTAACTAATTTGGTAAATAAACTTTACCTATCTCATCTACTAAAACTGTTTGAGAAGACCAACGACCAAGAAAAAAAATACTAAAACCCATTCTAAAAAACCATCAGCCATGAAAAGAAATTAATGAAATAAAGTTTTGGAAAGATAAAAAGTAAAACATAATAACTCTGCCCACTCTCTCGGGATGACTATCCGTCCAATGAGATTTTTCATTCTACTACAGACTGTAAGATTCCCTAGACTAATATTTTCTCTCACAGTTGTTCTATGAATAAGTTCTCTTAAACCATTTCTTGATAGACTAAGAACAAAAAAATATTTGGTCTCTAATCTGATTCTCGTGGTCGATCCTTCTCTACTAGTTGTAGAAGAAAGCTTGGTGTACTTCCTAACATGTAAGTCTCTTCTCCTGTCTTTATACTTTCTTTCACTAATCTGTGGGCGCATTCATTCCCAGAATGCCTCATGTGTAAAAAATTATCTGCTGAAAACGTGTTGCCATATGTTTAATATCTGAGATAATCGGTTTGATAACCGATCTATAAAGTGAGATAAGCATTTTTTAATAATCGAGATTGAATCTCCTTCAATCGCGACCTTTGAAACCCTCAAATCCAACTC
Organism: Kokia cookei; assembly: GCA_039519145.1. NCBI lineage: Eukaryota > Viridiplantae > Streptophyta > Magnoliopsida > Malvales > Malvaceae > Kokia > Kokia cookei. Next base: position 19,314,820 of record CM076910.1, on the reverse strand, counting down.
AACCCTTAATGCCTCTCGACATGCGTTCGCTTCTGTAGCAAAGACTGATGCTATATTTGTTTGTGAACTTGTTTTTACTGCCAAGACTTGCCCTATTTCTCCCTTTACTATAACCCCTATTCCTGCTTTGAAACTTTTTTGGTCAAAGGCTACATCAAAATTGTTTTTTATGGTATCCTCTACAGGTGTTTTCCATGGTGAGTTCACTGTCAATGAGTTAAGTTGCTTTTCCTCGACACTATCTAATTCCTTTAAGTGCCTGAATATAAATCTGACAATATCCCTGCTTAATATCTGTTTCCTCTCATGTACCCACTGGTTCCTACAACCCCACAACGCCCATATAACACAATAGAATGTCCGAAAGGAAGAGGAATGACCTGTTTCCGAAACCCAGGTAACCCACTGTAGCCAGTTATTAATATTTGAGTTCAAGACCCAATTTAATCCTACTAATTGCCAGACTTCTGTTGCTATAGGACAAGTCCAAAAGATGTGTTCTATTGTTTCCAGACTATCATTACACCTGGGGTAGTTCGCACTATTTACAAGATGTCTAACAAAAAGGTTCTTCATCGTGGGCAGAAATTTACGCTTAGCTCTCCAGACAAGTATTTGAATTTTTTTAGGTAATCGTGTATTCCATAGGCACTTATAAAAGGCAGTTTCATTTTATGTAAATAAATTAGATGGGATTTTAATGTAATAGTTTGTAGGCAGATTTTACCGAGAACTCCCCTGTCGTATCCTTCTTCCACACAAGCTCGTCATCATGGGGAACCGCAGCTAAAGCTCCACTCCCAACTGCTTTGATTAATTAGGTCTGATACAATATTCACACTATCATTACTAACTGTACCAATCACTTTACAACTATCAGAACCTGGAACCCATGCATGATCCCTAATTGATATTTTATCACCACGCCTAACTCTCCAACACATTCCTTCCTGCAACACTTTTTTAGTCATCCAAATGCTCTGCCAAGTGTAAGAAAAGTCTGGTTTTAAAACTGAATTTATAAAATCTGATTGCGGATAATACTTAGCTTTTATCACTCGTGCTAATAACGAATTTGGATTCTGAATTAATCTCCAGCCCTGTTTAGCTAACAATGCAATATTAAATTTACCAAAATCCTGAAAACCCAATCCACCATAATCCTTAGGCTTACAAACCATTCTCCATTCACACCAATGAATATCATGCCTCCTAGGACCTTTTTGCCACCAAAACTTTACTGCAATTCTATCAAATTCATCACAAAGTGATTTAGGAAAGAAGAAACATGCCATACTGTATGTAGGGATAGCTTGTAGGACTGCTTTAATAAAAACCTCTTTCCCTCCTTGTGATAGCCATTTAGAGCTCCAGCTATCCACTCTAGCTTGCATTCGTTCTATTAAACATTGAAACAAAGCTTTCCTATTACGCCCCACTATGGTAGGAAAACCTAAGTATCTTTGAGTATTCCTAGACTGTCGAACTCTAAGATCATGAGCAATTTGCCTCCGTTCCTCCTCCCCAATATTGGAACTGAAGAATACTGTAGATTTATTAAAGTTAACACACTGCTCAGAGTGCTCTTCATATTCATTCAAAATTGTCTTTAAAACTCGTACCTTTTGGTTAGTAACTTCTCCAAAAAGCACACAATCATCAGCAAATAACAAATGGGATATAAGGGGTCCTTTTTACTTGCTTTAACCTCACTTAAAAACCCGTTATTAATGCTGATTCGTAGTAATGACGATAACCCCTCACTGCAAATAAGAAAAAGAAACGGGCTCAAAGGATCACCTTGTCGAAGCCCTTTGCTCGGTCTAAAAGGAACGCCAATACTTCTATTGAGACAAACGGAATATGAGATAGATAAAACACAATTCATAATCTATCAAACCCTATGCATTCCATGACAACCCTAAGAAAATCTCATTCCACTCTATCATAGGCCTTACTCATGTCTGATTTGAGGGCCATCAATCCTTTCCTCCCCCACCTTTTCTTCCCTAATGTATGTAATATCTCATAAGCCAATAAGACATTATTAGAAATTAAACGGCCTGGAACAAAGGCACTTTGGGCTGGATCGATATGTTATCAAGAATTTTTCGAAAGTAATTGGTAATTACCTTTGCTATCAATTTATAAATGACATTACATAGGCTAATAGGGCTAAAATTTATCATGTTAGAGGGAGAGGGAATTTTTGGTATAAGGACAATGTTGTTGTGTTAATTGCATCTACCAATAACTTATTATTCAAAATTTGCAAGCAAAATTTATTCACCTCATCACCTACTATATGTCAATACCACTAATAGAAGAAAGCAGGAATTCCATCATCCCTAAGAGCTTTAAGAGACCCCATCTCCTTTAGCGTATTAACAATTTCTTCATTTCGATACGCTGCCAAGAGGAAGTCATTATCCTCTCTACTAATACATCTATTAATACCTGATAGAATATGACTATCCCCCCTATTACTTCCTTGTGAGGTAAATAGATTAGTAAAGTACTACCTTGCAATCTCTTCCGTTTCTCTAAAATTTTCTGTGAAACCTCTAATATCCCTTTCTAATCTTTTAACAATATTTGCGCATCTTCTTTGTGAGGCATACCTATGAAAAAAATTCATATTCTTGTCTCCAGATTTCAACCAATTAACTCTGGCCCTTTGCTCCCAATAAATTTCTTCTTTCTCAACTTCCCAATTTAACTGAATTTTAGTATCAATCAAACTACTCAAGTTTTCATCTTCTCTATCTTCTCCTAGCAATCTCTCCAACTCTCTTGTCAACCTGTCTTTCTTCTCCCTCTTTTTATTAATAACACTTTTAGACCAATCCATCAAACCATGACATACCACCCCAAGTTTAATAACAAATTTTTACTATTTGAATGCCAAAAATGGATAAGATCTGCCTCAAACATATATTCCAAGGCCCACCATGCTTCAAATTTAAAAGTGTGGGTCCTTTTGATTGACAAATCTGTATTTAATGAGATTAACAAAGGACAATGGTCAGAAACAGCATGAGAAAGGTGTCGAATAGAGGCTAAAAGAAATTGAGTCATCCAACTTTCATTCGCCACCCCTCTGTCAAGGCATTCTCTAATATTTGTATCTGACAAGTTCCCTCTCTCCTAAGTAAACCATCTACTTGAATAACCAACATCCATCAAGTTGCAATGGTCCAAAGTCTCTCTAAAAGCTTTTATTCGCCGTACATCTCTGGGCAAGCCACCTTTCTTTTCAGAAGGAAAAAGAATTTAATTAAAATCACCACATACTAACCATGAATGAGAATTACCAACAACCAACTACTTTAAAGAGTTCCACGAATCTGCCCTCCCATGTGGGAAAGGAGAGCCATAAAACCTCGTGAACCGCCACTAAATACTGTCATTCTCTTCTTTGATCAAAACATTAATAAAATGGCTGAAACAAAAATGAAGTTGAACTGTAATATCCTCTTTCCATGCTAAACACATACCCCCTTTAGATCCATCAGCTCCCACCTCAATCCCACATTGAAAACCATATCTTCGACATACAAATTCTATCTTTTTCTGTTCTAACTAGTCTCCATTAAGAAGACCATATTGGGTTTGTGGGACCTCAACACTTGTCGAAGTCCCTGCATCGCCCGTGGATTCCCCAATCCACGGATGTTCCAACATACGGTTTTCATGCCTCCCAATCGGCTTGCCTCTTAGCAGTCGTCGATCTATATTTAAAGGGTGGCTCACCATTCAACTCAAAACTTACGATACAATAACCAGGCTCCTCAACAATGTCATAATTAATGGCCCTCTATCTTTTATGACTATCACAAATTACAGATTCTTCATTTTGTGAATTAATAGGCTCAACTGGGTATTTACGCTTGCCCAATTCTAACAACAAATTGGATTGGACCACCTTATCCTCCTTTAACAACCGTTTCCACTTACGTAACATAATTGGATTGCTATCATCCCTAAAGACACCTTTCCCCACTAAAATACTACTTTTTATCAAAAGTGGTTGTATCATGTTCCATTACTGACACCTCAGAGTCTTGAAGTAAGTGAAAATTATCTTTATCAAAATTCCTAGAATTACGCTCTCCAGAGTTTGAATCCCCCCAATTCTACTTGTTGTCTTCTCCCTTCATCGGATCGGATTAAAATCTTTACCTCACCCTTCACCGGAGTTTTACTGACTTCCGTCAGTCTTTTATTTTCAGTTTCCTCCTCATCATTCCCTTCATACGTACAAATCGAGGTGGCTTTCTTGGATGACACCCCAGCCGTCTACTCTCCTTCCCCACCATATTGGATTCGGCTCTCAAAGCCATAGAATATGGAAGTTCCTTCTCAGCCAGGTCATTTAATGAAGGAGAAGAAAATTCACAATCTTGCAAACCATGCCCTAATCTCCCGCAGCCATAACAAAAAACAGGTAGATTTTCATATTTGAAAGAAACCCAATTCTTGCTAGAGTTTTCTGCAACAATAAAGATACCTTTTCTCAAGGGTTTTTTAACATCAAGAGATACCTTTATTTGACAATAATCCCCTTTTTCTTCTGCCCTCAGCAATCCACCAAAAGTATATCCAATTGCATGCATTAAATCCTTCTTTTCGCATTCCGGTGGGCATGACCTTATTTTAATCCAAAAAGGAGTAGAAAAAAGTTTCACCTGACTCCTTTCAATCGATTCTTTTATTCTATTAAAAAGAATTAGCTTACGCCTAAAGAGCCATGGTTGACCTTCAAGAATTAACTCAAGATCCTCTTCGTCCTCAAAAGCTATCAAAAACAAATTCTGACCTACCGCTTAACAATAATTTTTTTTTGTTTTCCATATGCATCTCAACTGTGCCCGTAAACTTTCCGAGTTGAAATACTTTTTTGTCCATACTGAACATAGTAACGATGGCTTCTCTGCGGAAATAATCCGAGAACTCTAAATAGATAATTGCAGCTGCTCTTCACCCAGCAGATCAACCACATCATTTTCCATTGATTCAAAAAAGCCACCACCCCCCTCGGCTCCAGCCCCAAATTCCCTATTTCTCCGGAGAACTTGAGAGAAAACGCTTCTTGGCTTTTTAAGGTAAACTAATTTTTTTATTGTAAAGTAATCAATTGTTAGATATTTTTTTGATACAAGTTTGAACTGTATTATTTTATACCCCATTTTTATTATTGTATCAAACAAATAATAAAATTATATTGTCTAACATATTGATTTAAATTATTAATTGTTGAATTAGAACAAAGTAGTTTTGGCAGTACAATATATGATTTTTTTTTATATTGATTATATTACCATATTGTAACTTTTTAGATTGGCAACGGAGGGTCAATCATCTTGGGAGAAATAAAAAAACAATGATTTATACAGAAAAAAAATAAAACATAGGGATTTCTACATAATATAGATTAGGGGTGAGTAAAATTGATAAAAAATTTGAATTTCAAATTTTGAATTATTCTAATCGAATCAACTTAATTTTTTTTGAACTTCGAGTTCAAATTTAACTGAATTTCGAATTTGAATAATTCGAATAAACCATATACCAATATATTTTTTTACTTCCTTTCAACCCCCTCAAACTCTTTTACTTCTCCCTCAAAAATTTTATCTCCCAAACCCCCAATTTTTTTCCTTTTGCTTTCTCTCAAAACTTTTACTTCCCCCAAATCATGCTGAATCTTTATCAATTTCTGTTAAAATTGAATCATTGATGATTTAATGGAACATTCGTGTTAAAATTTTCTATTGATATTAATTTCACATTTTATTTTTAAATTATCTTTTATTAAAGAATCACCTTTTTTTTTACATTTAATTATAATTTTTAATTTCAAAATACATGGTGACAAAAATAAGATGATAATTGAAGAAACTAAGCAAACAAGTAAACAAGCTCATATATAAAATATTAATTAATAAATTACGAGGGGATGAAAGTTAATAACAAATTTGATTACAGTTGGTGACAATAACTATAAGGACCCAAAGTTATTTTTTTTTAATTTAATTTGAATAAATATATTCAATTTGATTTGAATTTCATCTCTTAACTTGATTTGAGAAAAATTCAAATAAAATTAAGATGATAAAATATGATTTGTCAACTCGATCAACTTAAAATTTTTTATTCGATTCTATTCGATTTGATCGAATACGAACCCCTAATATAGATTATAAACAGTTGGATGTAAGGCTTTCTAGATTTTATTTCCTTTGTTTTCAAGTTGATGAGTATTGAATGAATCTATATCCAATTGAAGATGATGCTGGAGAAGGTGGAGCACGAAACGATAATGTTTTATTATCTGAAGAGGATTTTTTTCAAATTAAAAATAGTATTGTTCTATAAACTTACAAATATTTTCAATTATTTTTAAAAAAAATATTCTAAATATATTTAATAAAATAAAAAATTAAGATGAAGACTTATATTTTATCCTAAATCTATATTGTTAAGACAATTTAAAAAGATTTCAACAATGTCTAAATCAAGTTTAAATGAACTATTTAGAATAAAATAATTTTATCTTCAAAATTGTCATTATCAGTTCATCAAAATTGAAAAAAAATATATAAATAAAATTTCGTAGATATCAATTTTAAAATTTTAATGATATTACTTATAGTTTTTTTACTAAAAATATTTATTATTTATTTATACATTTTTTAAAATATCTTTAAAATGTCATAAATATAACTTTAATTATTAAAAAATATATATATAAAGAAACCAAATCATATTTAATAATTAAAATATATTATGTTATCTATTCCTTTACTATATAATATTTTTAACGATTAGTTTTCTTTTCTAAGAGATGAATGTAAGTTTTTAATGTTATGAATATTTAATTAAAGGATAAATTATATCATTACTCATTAATATATGGGTAAGTTTTTGTTTCGGTCATTTAATTAAAAGAAATTACAATTTAGTCATTGAATTATTCGAAAGTTTTCATTTAGTCACTGAACTATTCAGAAGTTTTATTTAATTCTATTAAGTTTTTTTTTAAAGTTTCGCCAACGACTTTAAGTGGTGATTCGACGTTCGATATGGTGGATTAGTATCCATCAACGATTAGAAGAACATATATTAAATCCAAGTTGACCTAACGATCAGTGTCAGAGATCGAAAAAAAATATGTTTGAGTTTTGATTTGCAAATTTTGTGATGTCCAAAATTATTTCATGACAAAAAAAACTAAATTGTGAAAAAAAAGGAAAAAAAAGAACTCTCGATTGATGAAAATAGCGCGAATATAATTATTAATTATATTTATAATGTTATTAAAATATAAATTTCAACTAATAAAAACATGTAATCAGTATTCCAAATTAAATACAATTATTAATTATATTTCTCTTTAAACACTTTAATTTTTTTTTTGTGTGTAAAGAAAACTTAACTAGACTAAATTCTTAAAAAATTATTACTCAATACTCCTAACATTCCTAAGATTTCCTAAAATATTTTCATCATCTAAATTATTCTGTCACTTTGGCTCCAACTTTGTGCTAAGCTATACTGTGTTACCTAACATAATGAAATCTTAATAATTTTTAAAAAATTCTAAGAAAAACCTTGTTCTATTTTTTCATATGCACCATACTAACAACCCGAAGATGGTTGGCCATGGAAACCTGTTCCTTAACCGCCAACCTGAGCTGCAAATTTGTCTTGATCCATGCAAAAAGATTTCTTGAGAAAAACTATGCTTGGTGATCCCTATATACAAAGTAGCTCCAAACCTCTCTAGCATGTCAGCAGTTCCTAAAAACATGTAAAATATTTTTTGTTTCAAGGTTTTTTATCTAAATATTACAAAAAAAATTATTAATGACCAAAATGGTATCCCAAAATTATTATTTATCAAAATAGTATGCTTAGTTAAGTGTAGGGACTCTAAGTGGCGGCACTAAGAGATATTTCTGACACGTATTTTTTCTAATTTTTATTATTATTTTTATATATTTAAAAATAAAAAAATATTATTTTATTAGTAGAGTGACTTAAAGTGGTGGCACTCAGGGTTTTTTTTCAGAAAAATACGAGAAAAATACGACAAAACCTGACACCCAGTGGAGGAACACGAAGTGGAGGCACCAATGGAGGGTTTTTAAGTGGCGGCACTAAGGGGTGTTTTGCCACTTGGCAGCACCCCATTGTGCCTTGTGTGTGTTTGTGTAGGTTTTTTAAGAGGTGAAAATTAATTTGAGTGGTTGGAGATTTTTGGTAGGTGATAAAAATTAAATAAAATAAATTTTTTTTTTATAAAATAGGTGGGGAGGGGGGGACCAACGAAAATTGAAGGTAAAAAGAAAGAAAAAAGAGAAAGAAAGAAAGAAAGAAGAAGAAGGAAGAAGGAGAAGAAGGGGAAAAAGGAAAAAGAAAAAGAAAAGTAATGTGTTTATTTTTAAATTTAATTTTAAAATATTTTAATTTGTTAATTAGTAGTAGTAATGTGATTGATTTGTTATTATAATTTTATTTGTTTAATAGGTTGATTAAAAGAGTAAATTAAGAGGAGTAAATTAACCAGTATTAGTTCGTTTCAAGAGCCGGCAACGATGTGCATCCAGTTACTAGGTCGCTCACTTAGTAATAACAATGACTTCACGTCATTGTTATTTACGTGGTTGAAGAGAAATTTTCAGCATTTACCCGAACACGCAACTGAAATGGAGGTTTCTTGGGCCGTTCGAGCCTATATTTTGCTAATGATAGGGGGCATACTCATGCCGGACGCAAATAACAATAAGATCCACTTGATGTATTTGCCCTTACTAAGAGATTTGCGAAAGATTCATGAATATAGTTGGGGATCTGCGGTGCTTGCCATGCTATATCGAGAACTTTGTCGCGCCACAAAACCTTCTTCCCGGGATATAGGTGGATGCCTAGTGCTATTGCAATCTTGGGCACTATATCGGATGTCATTCTTGGCATCCGTTAGGCACCAAATATATGTTTTTCCACTCGTTAACATGTGATTACCATATATCCTAAAACTTCTCAACCATTCAAATTAATTTTCACAATTAAAATAAAATAAACACACACACGACACAATGGGGTGCTGCCAAGTGGCAAAACACCCCTTAGTGCTGCCACTTAAAAACCCTTCATTGGTTTCGCCACTTCGTGTTCCTCCATTAGGTGTCATATTTTTTTGTCGTATTTTTCTAAAAAAAAAACCCTGAATGCTGCCACTTTAAGTCCCTTCACTAATAAAATAGTATTTTTTTATTTTTAAATATATAAAAATAATAAAAAAATTAAAAAAGAAATACTCCTTAGTGCCACCATTTAGAATCCTTCCACTTAATTAAATATATCATTTTGATAAATAATAATTTAAAAGTATCATTTTAATCATTAATAATTTTTTTTGTAATATTTGAGTAAAAAATTCTCTATTTCACCATGATAAATTGGACACGACACATAATGATTTATACTTTTTTTTGTACATGTTCTAGTAAGCAATCGTTATTTGCACGTTAACCATAAAAAAAAAAGGAACTTGATGAGATCTATGTCTATAAAATAATTATATATTTTAAAATTATGAATTATTGGTCCAAGTAAGAAATCGACTACTTTAAATTATTTAAACAATAAAAGTAAGATCAACAAATGCGATGTCGGCTCTGTTAGATTATAAATTTTTCTATAAGAATTTTTTTTTAATAAAGCACCTTAAATAATACAAAATTACCGAAGCAGAGGAAAAGTAAAATGGAGCAAGGCAGTGCTGGTAGATAAGAATGAACAAACAGGCATGTCGGCAAAAGAGCCCAAAGGTAGACTTTTAGGACAAAATAGCTGACATAACAGGAAAATCGACATGATAGAGAAAATTCCATGGTGGCATTACAACGGACAAAAGTGGAATTTGCTTTAATGGCTTTCTTATCCTTTTAAATACGGGTCATATCAATATCATCTCCTTCTATATAACCTCCTTTTTGGTGTGATGCATTTGGGATTTGAAATTGTAAGTGGGCACTCTTGTCTGGTTTAACGAATATGGGGATGAAGACTCCCATGATAAACTCAGCAGCTGAGACAATTGCCTACAACCAAGACCTTCTCACTCAAATCCTCCTCAGATTACCCACCAAATCTCTCATCAAATTCAAGTCTGTTTCAAAGCTATGGCGGTTCATCATTTCGGACCCTGACTTCTGTCTATCCCACACCCGCTATCACCACTGCAATGGGTTCCTCTCCCCCACCGCTCTTCTCCTCAAAGGTGACGGTTTCAGCCCTCCCTCTGAGTTCTCCATTGTCCCTCTCAAGCATTACAGTAAAGTACCTTACTTTCATTACATCCCTGACTCCCATGTCAAGATTCTGCAATCTTGCAATGGGTTGCTCCTTTGTGAATCCTATAGACAAAGTTACTTGATTTGCAATCCCACTACTAAAAAATTCAGAAGAATATATTCTCCTAGTAACTCAGCTTATAATTTTATTTCTAAATGCTTTGTCAGTTTCGCTTTTGATCCATTAACATCACCTGATTACAAGATTATTTGCATCTGGGAAAGTTATAGGGAGCCCTGTAAGTTTAATCTGGACTTGTATTCATCAAAAACTGGTTCATGGGATTTGTGTATAGTCAGTTTTGAGGTAGATGAGGATGAGCAGGAAATAGAGCTGAATAATGGGGTTTTCTGTAATGGGAGGATACATTGGTGTGGATATGGAGAGGAATCCTTGTACTTTGATGTGGAGAAGGAATGCTTAGAAACAATGCCGATGGCGTTACCGAGCCGAATGGATGCGCCTGAAACATGTCGATATTTCTCGGAGTCGAGAGGAGTTCTGTATGTAGCAGTGACGTATTGTATGGCAGTTTGTTTAGAATTCGAAGTATTTGAGATGGCGAGAGACTACTCGGAATGGAAGTGGAAGAAACGGGTGAATGTGGGTGATGCGGTGAAGGCTTTCCCAGAGTTAGAATTAGGATGTGTTGAGTACTATCCTGGATTCTCGGGTGTGTGTATTATTGGGTCCGAGAAAGAAGAAGAAGAGCCAATGGTAGTGGTTTGGGCAGATGGCAAAATAATTAGCTTTGATTTCAGACAAGGGGCATGGAAAATGCTATATGATCTGGGACCAGGTATCAAAATTGGGTCCCTATATTTAGGGGAGGATGACCATTTGCATTATGAACTATTTCATGCTTATCAATACTTCGAGAATCTCTCTTGTTTATAATCAATGGATGTCTTTACCTGTGCTGACACAGATCTTCCCCACCCACCCTAATGTTTGTAAGTAACCCAATCTTTTATAGGATCAGTTTAACATTATTTTTCAAAAGTATTTAAAAAAAAAAAAATTAAAATAAAAACATTATTAAACAAGATATTTTTGAGGTTTTTAAATAAAAAATCTTTGCAAAAACACTTTTTTAACAAAAAAACAGAAATAATTTTTTTTTAACTTTTATTCAAAAGTATTTTTGAGAAGTAATACTCAATTGACCTTTAAACTTAGTTGCATTTGCATAAAATACATTACATGCAAATTATTTATATTTAGTTGAACCTGTAATTTGTAAATTTTAAGGAATTAAAGGACATACGAATTTACGGAGTCTTGTTTCCTTCTATGCCTCGCATAAAACATTAGTTAATTAACAAGCAAAAAGACAATAGTTTTTGTTTTTGGTGAGAATTTGAGAGATACAAACTCAAAAAAAAAACTAGACCCTCAAGGGATCATCATCAAATAATTTTAATCTTGACCTTCCATCACGAATTTTCTTGATCAGATTATTTATAATTGCATTTTTTTTTCAGGAAATATATTAGATCTTTCAATGTTTTATCATTTTCAAGATTTGATAAGTTTTTCTGAGCAAAGTTGAATTCGAGCTTATAAAAACTTCCTTTTAAATGACCATAGCTATCTAAAGATTGTTAATTTAGATCGAAATCCTTTTAAATTTTTATTTAAAATAAACTTTAATCCATTCAAAATTTCTCAAAACAATTTCTCGAATATCTACAAAAACCAATAATTCACTATCATTTTAATCCCGCACTAAACCTCCAATTACAATAAATCTTATATCATGTCTAACTGATCCATCCATCAGTGTTTAATGTTATGATTATATTTACTAGAGAATGTACATATGTCATCGGTTATGATCATTTTCCCCTTTTTTTAAGTCTTGGGGCAAGATATTGATGAGCCATTTGTTGGGGCTCTTAAATTTTCAATATCACTATCCAACATACATTCAAATGAGACATTATTGGAAATGCCATTCCCACCACTTGAGTCATAGGCCTAACCAATTAAATGATTTCATATCATTTTCTTTTCTACAATTCATACTTAGGTTTTTATTATAATATTATAAAAAAATATTTTAAAAATCTTTTTAATGGAACTTATTTCCCAAAGTAGGTTTTTTATGAAATCCCTTATAATTATTAAACTGTCAAGTTTTTAAAGTTTAAAATTTCTAGAAAGGTACAAAGTACATACAATTAGGTTGATATCGAGTTTTTTTAATTACATTTTAACCACTCAAAAGAACATAACATTAATAGATGTGATGGTAAACAATCAAAATTGTCATTTTTATTTATCTCATATTACATTTTAATTATTTATGTTTGAAATATTATGTTTTAATCATTTACGTTATCGCATTGTAAAATTTTAGTCACTAAACTGTTAATTATCGTTAACGTTATAACGGTAAGCTAACAAATAATTGATGAGTTGTTAACATACAATGTGACCTATGATAAGTTCGATAAATATGTTAAAGCATATACATTGTACATCATTAGTAGATGCTGATGTTAGATAAGTTTGGCAATCTCTGTCACTACATGTGTTTGCCCTTATTTAAAGACATTAATATTATCTCTAAAAAAAGCCAGGGGTCTACGCTATTGCCATTCTTGTACTAGGTGCTTACAAGGGTCATTAATCATTTAGAATAAAAAATAAATAATTTTTGTATTGTAACACTCCTCGTCCGACTCGATTATTGAGTTCGATGTAAATTGCCAATCCAGTGAGTAGATTGGCAAACTATGATGTTACCAAAAGACATTGAAGACATCATCAGTATCATAACAAAAGTATTTTGTTCATTAAGCCATTTAATATATAATAGCGAAGACATTTTAAAATGTTGCTTGACGGATTATGGTTAATATAACATGTACCCTAGGCAAAAATATAAGAATACGCCAAAAACATACATAACATAAAAGTTTGAATTTTTGGTGAAATGTCTATAACAGTCAGCTTATACAAAATACTATATGAAGGTACAAAATACTATATGAAGGTACAACCCGAATTCACTTTATACAAAGTTTAAACAAAGAGGCTAAAACAACGAGCTACCTTGATATACGCATGTTACAAATTAAGCAAATGAATGGCTCACAATTGAGTTAGCAATCTGGTTGAATCCCTTTAAAGGATTCACAACCACCATAAAAGACCTGAAATAGGAATAAAGGAAACTAGGTAAGTTAAAAAAGAACTTAGTGCGTTCCGTAAATAAACAATAACTGCCCTTAGGAGGAATAATAAACTCTCATGTGGATGCACTTCGCAACTAAGTATAGCTCACTGGCGGATACTAGTCGTATGTAAACACAATTCACAACCTAACTCAATTTATGGCTAAGTTTATGCATTGGCAGATGCGTAAACTCAAAAATATATAGGATTTTTCCTATATAATTGATCATCTTTTTACTTAAAATCAATGTTAAAATCAAGTAAATGTTTAATAAATTAATGAAATATGTGAAAGTATTAATTTAGGACTTTGAAATTATTAAAATGTGATTTTATGCTTTATTATATAGTTTTTATGCACAAAATGACTTATTTTATATATTTATTTTAATGCAATGTATTTTTAAGGTACAAAGTGGATCATACATAAATTAATAAATATTAAAACATAAAATTATATTTAATAATTTAATATATATTATTTCATTAATAAATTGGTTTATTTAATTGTCAAATAAATTGGGTTAATTTAATACTTTGATCCTTTAATTATTTGAGTTGTTTTGGACACGTTTGATAATTTTGCTGGATCACAAAACAGTCCAATTCAAGAGGGATACGGACCAATTTCGGCAACACCATGACTACACAAATAAATCATTTTTGGTTTAATTTTAAGAGGTCCTTGCACTTTAGAGGAAATCAGAATTTGGCCCGAAGATTTGCTGTTGACCAAGTCTCAGCCCTTAGTTGACATGGCATGAAGAAAGTTCAAAATGAAGCACAAAGTCACTCAAATTCCTTGAATGATGGCTAGCCACACACTTGAGAAGAATGAATGAATTAAAATTCACTTTTTTAGTAAATGTGCTCTCAATCCCCACCTATAAATAAGAGCCAATTCCACCATTCCAAATCATCCCTCATCCCTTCACTCAATCATTCTCTCTTCTCTCTCAAATACTCTCATCTTTTCCTCTCATTTCCCATCCCCATGCCTAGCATCATCTCTTATAGATTTTAGCTAATTAAGCCTCTTAAAAAGCTCTTGGCCGGCCACCTCGGAGAGCCATCTTTGATAAGAGTTTTGGGTGACAGCCACTTTGATTTGGGTTTATTCTTTCTTTTATTTAATTTGATTTAAAATGTTTGCTTTGTTCTTGTTTACAACAATGTTAGCTTAATTTTATTTAAGTTAGGATAATTGCTTTGATTAATAATATTCATTTGATTCATGCTTATGATGTTTGTGCCTCAATTGATCATGTTTTCAATTAATATTAAGTCTGTATTTCGTTCATACGTGATTGGAATGCACTAGAATTAGCTGAGTGATTCTGACCAAATGACGACTAGTAGACACATAATTGAAATGTGCATGCTCAATTTAAATCCTGACTCAATTAAATTGTAAGTTCATAACAACTTTGACCCAGCTCTGTTATCTGCATAGTTTTTAGATTTATGTGATTAAGTTGTTTCAAACCTGACACGTCCCTGTTACCTCACATGAATGTTAAGAAACCTTTAGTAAATAGTGATCAGTAAAATGCATATTTACTAAGTAAAGGATTCCAAAATGACCTAATTTGGTTTCCAAACTCATGAAGATTGAGTTACCACGGAATGTTTTCCGAATGTTGTTAAGCATGTTAATAATGAATGAATTTAATTAAAGTAATTGTCCTAGTTTATTTATATTATACTTGTTGTGAATTTTGTTTAATTTGTGCTAAAATCAATCATTCATATAGTTTGCATACTTAGGATAATTTGCATTAGGGATCAATTGCATTCAATTTAATTACATTTAATTTTAATCATCACTTATCCAAATATATTGTGTTTTTATATACCAAGTTGTTAATATAATTTTACAATTAACCAATTAACATACATACAGTCCTTGTGGAGACGATAACTCGATACTTACTTATTACTTGATAACGACTGTGTACACTTGCACAAACCTATACATTACAGGATGCTATCCACATCTAAGTTACAATTGCAAGTAAGTATAACTTACTATCGGTTATTAATACATTCAAGTATAGTTTACATGCAGTGTGTTTCCAAACATTTAGACACCCTTCCTTATGTTAGCTTCGGATCCTTTCAACACTTCGAAGAGCTAATGTTTCATTTTCACTATATTTATCCATAGAGCCAGTGTTCCATTTGAACCTCTGCAAATCCTCATTGTTAATTTGAGCACATATGTGTTCCCCCCGAAAGGCCAGGATCATTCGCCAGTCTTGGCTTGCATTCACATGCCCTACCAAAGGCAAAACATATAACATATCATATTCTCCCTTTAGTATTCCCATCACATTACATTTCAACATATCTCCATTACCCTTTTTTCCACCTTTTCGGATACTGAGCTTGTGCACCAAAGAAGGAGTGTCCATTTCAATTATTCATACATAGTTATTTAGGTTTCGTATTTATAATTTGATTAAAACAAGAATGCACATGTAATTTCTAATATAATGCTTACTTCACTTGGAAGGACAACATAAATTTTAAGCTAGTTCATTATTTATCAAAAGCAAAAATGGAAGGAACTCACCAGAAACTCCTAAGAAAGTTGTATCTACTTAACGAGTTATTTCCCCTTCTTAATGGGCCTTCTCCCACTTTTTTAGCTACATAAAATCAAACATTTCTATAAATACAAAAACAACTAAGACAGTTACGTAAAAGAAAAGAACTGAGAACATGCAACAATTTAACTAGAAGAAAGTTTCCTTCCATCTAAAACTTCTAGTGAAAACCTATATATATATATGATTTCAACCACTCTTACATTTCCTAATATTTCAACTATAGGAGGACTTAAGAAATTACTAGCACTTAGCTCGACAGGAAATTTCTAAGCAAGCTATAAACGTTGGTTCCCCCTTCAGTCAACAAAGAACAACCATTGAGACTTTCTAGGTTTCATGAACTATAACACATTCCTCTTTTTAAGATTTGACATGTAGCTAGTATGTGTCCCACTTACTCTAGTTTAATAATCGAATGACTAACTTCGCAACAATGAAACTCGCCACTACATGTTCTCGAATGGGTAAACTTGCCAAAAATGCAAGATCTCACCAAACATGAAATGAGAGTTCTCAAGATGGTGGAACATAGCGAAATGGTTTGCTAGAGGGTGTACCAAAATAAAACTAGTTTAATTTTACTAATTAGATGAGCTCTCGTACAAAATCCTAATAAAATCACTTGATCAACCATCCAAAATACAAATTCAAAAATTTGAGGTGTGACAACTCTCCAACCCTAAAATAAAATTTATTCCCCAAAATTTTTTACCTACAAAGAAGTGAGGGTATTGCTCTTTCATAGCTCCTTCTCTTTCCCAAGTATCCTCCTCCACTTTATGATTTCTCCGTAGGACTTTTACCAGATGAATGTTTTTATTTCTAAGCTCCTTCACTTCTTTATCCAATATGCAAATATGTTCTTCTTAGTAGGATAGGTTTGACTCCACTTCTAAAGCCTTTAATTGCACCTCGTGATCTGGATCCGAACAATACCTTCTTAACATAGATACATGGAAGACATTATGAATCTTAAACAATTTTTATGATATTGATAATCGATAAGCTACATGTTAGCTCTAGTTTTTCAAGTATTTTGATATAACAAAATGTATATTAAAAATCCCTTACTTAAATTTGCAAAAATTGTTTATAAGTCCTTAAAATTATTTTCAAATTATTGGACAAAATAAACTTTTAAAAAGCCTTGAAAAAACTTAGTTTTTGACAATTTTTGAAGTCTGGAAAACTTCTACCGATACTTAGTGTAGGAGCCCATTTTTGTTTGAGCTCCTATTTGTTTTTTTTTAACCCAAAATAAATAAACCAAATTTATTTTATTAATCCAAATAAAAAAATCTATACAAGAAAATACCCAATTACATTAAACCCAAAAACCCAAACCATTTACAAGCCCAAATTAATCCAAACCCTAAACCAAAAGAAAGAAACCTTAGCTAGCTGCCTCTCCCCTTGCCCAAAGCTCGGACGATCGATCGCCACTGCCCGAAGATCTGCCCCGATCTTCCAAGATGCGAATCTGCAAAAAAAAGGAAAGAATATCAAGAACACAATTGGAAAATCAAATAAAAAAAGATATGTAAATTTGTGTATAAAATACAAGATATTTTTGTAAGAAGCATTTGAAATTTTGAAATAAAATACAAACATTTTTACAATCGGACGCGCATTCAAAGCTAAGTAATCAAAAGCAAATTAAAGGTATCATTTTTTTATTTGTTTATTTTTGTTTCAAAACTAACACAACAAATCTAACCTTTTTTTATTCGAAAGCATGCAAAAGAGATGTTAGCTAGGGTGTATTTTTTTTACCGTTTGTGGCGTTTTGTCTTCCATTGCCGTTGTGGGTGTTCATCAGGGACTTCGTCGGAGGAGCGGGGCTTAAAACCAAAAGGTTTTTCAAACTTTTAAAGCGCGTTGGATACGATTTTGGTGAAAAGGACTCCAAATCCAGGCTCGAAGAGGTTGAAAACATCAAAGGTGAGTTGTTTAGGGTTCTGACCACCGTAGAGTCATCGGCACCGGTGTACGGTGGACCCATGATGGAGGCACACCGGAGCCCTAAGACCGACCGAGTGGACCTTGAGAGAAAGGAAAGGAAAGTTTTTGGTGTTTTTTAAAACAAGGTTAAAAATGCTATTTTTTCACAAAATGTTACATATATATGCACACAAAACGACGTTGTTTTGTGCCTAATACAATAGGAATCAAAACGACCCGTTTTAGGTCTAAAATCCGTGTGTTTTTAAACTATGGGCTAATTGCCTATTTGGTCTTTTCGTATTTTTAAAGAGTTTCAATTAGGTCCTTTAACATTTATTATTTATTTTTAATTCGCACCAATAATTTATTTGCACTTACAATTCGGTCCCTTATACAATTTTGACCATTTACTTATTTTTTTATAATTCTGACCCCTATGATTTTAATTTTTATTTGGTTTGGTCCTATTTTCATTTTTCATATTTTTGCATTATTTTATTAACACTTAATTTTTATTTAATTATTATTTTTTCATTTTTTATTTATTTGTGATTTATTTTTACTTTATATTTATATTTATTTATTTTTTGATTGATATTTTATTTATTTGTTATTAATTTTCATGCCTATTCCCTACAATTTTATTGTTTACAATTGATTGTTTTTTTTATCTATTGTTATTTTATGATATTTAAATATTATGCCTTTATTGAATTTTATTGATATTTTTATTTATTTGCATGCTATATTTTTACCTTTAAATTAATTACATGATTTATTGTATTTTTGACTTAATTTTTTTGTTTTCATAATTATGTCTTATATTTATTGCTATTTATATTACTAATTAATTAATATTTTTGTCATTATTACTATGATTATATTACTATTCTATTTATTACCATGATTATGTTATTTTATTTTATTGTGTTATTAATTGCTAGTTGTATTCATTCAATTTATTCTATTCACGCATATTTTTTATTTTGCCATTATAATTTTAAATTGTGTATATATTCATTTTTGCATGACATTTTAATTCATTTTAAAAATAAATAAATCGTTTCAAAAATTGAAGCAATATTTTTTATTTCGGAAATTTGAGAGAATTATGCTCTAACTCACTAGGTGTGGTTTTTTTTCTTTGAACCGAGAAAATCGAATACCCTATTTCAAATTAAAAAATACGAGATTTTAAGATAATAATTAGAAATGCTTGTTATTTTCGAAAATTCGAATTGTTGTGTCCTAACTTACTGGAAGTGATTTTTCTTCTCGATTAATTCGAAAAACGAGCTTTCTTCATAATTTTTTTAAAAACTAAACATGCCATTCATTCATTTAAGGATCGTAATTTAAATTTTTCTCGATTTTTTTTTATTTTCAACAATTAAGACTTTAAATAATTGATTAGATACCAATATTGGGCATGTGAGGGTGCTAATCCTTCCTCATGCGTAACCGACTCCCGAACCTGTTTTATGGTTTCGGAGACCAAAGTTGTTATTTTAATGATTTTCAAAATTTTAAGGTAATCCAATCACACCTATTTAAAAAAGGTTGGTGGCGACTCTATTTTCGTTTTTCAAAATATAAGCTGAGACTTTTTTTCAAAAAATGGTTCCTACAGCTTGGTGATTCCGTTGGGGACAAATAAGAGAGTCAAGCCACAAGTCGATTATTTTTGGTCTTTTTGTTGAAAATTTAAAATTCGATTTACTTTAATTTTCGATGCTTTGCATTTCATTTTTGTTTCTTACATGTTGCTTTGCTAATAATATGTTGATATTGCTATGTATATATGTTCGTATACATTACATTTGTTACTTCACCTTTTAAGTGGAAGTGAGAAGCTACTCCTTCGTGAGGTTTTCACCCCTATACAGGATAGTGAATCGCTTTTGGGATATATCTGTACCTATGTTTTCGTGAGGTTTTCACTTTCGTGCAAACATATGGGAAATATATCCCTTGAACCAAACTTGTCCGTATGAGCCTATAGTGGGTAAGGATTGAGGAATCTGCTAGTTTGGGTACCCTTACTCTAGAACTCAAACTACATATAATGAACCTTAAGTGCCTATCCTAGGTAGGGCCATGTCGAAGTTTTAGTGATTACCTAAAATAGATAAGTAGGTTCTTTGTTTTATGCTTTTAATTTGTTGTTAAAATTTATAGTGATTATATTGACTTGTTTTATTTTTGTCTTATTTGCATTACATCGTCATATAGGAAAGGTATTGATTTAAGTTCGATTACTAGTAGAAAACTGGTAATGGAAAAAGGGTATCCTACAAGAGTTGAAGGAGATATGGGATTAATGGAATAATGGAATAAAATAAACTTTTTACCTTGAGTATGGAGATCTACCGTATTTGCTCGAAGCTAAGGTAGACAAGCATATTTTCTGAGCCCTTGCAAAATATTGAAACCTGACCTATAGTTGTTTTACCTTAGGAAACATGGACATCGTACCCATGATTGAGGAGTATACTGCTTTGTTTCATTGCCCAAAGATTCAGGTAAACAAGGCCTACTTGAGAGCTGATAGTGTTTCAACCTTTTCTCAAGAAACTTATAAACATTACGGGAATGAGTAAGCAATAGGTTACAACTTGAATAAATGTAAAGGGCGACAACAAATGCATCACTTGGAAGAGCTTGCGAGATTTGATCTTAGTACATCCAAATGCAAAGAAAAAGGTTCATATATTTTCTCTCGGTTTATATATTTTCTCTTAGTTTATATGGATTGATTATATTTTCTAAGGTATTAGGGCACATAGAGGAGGCGATCATTGATGTATTTGATCGGCTGGATAAGAGGGTCACACCTATTTCGACGATTTTGGCTAAGACTTTTAGGTCGTTGAACGCATGTCAAAGATAAGGAGAAGGAAGATTCATAGGCTGTGCACCACTACAGATGGTTTAGTTCCATAGTCACTTCTAGAAGGTGGAAAAGGTCTCCTATCGAGTATTTTTTGAGAGTTATTCCCCTTTGAGAGAATTTGTGACTACGTAGAGGCAAGAGAACATCTCTAAGGAGGGGTGGATGACTATACTCCATAGTCTTTGAGACGAAGACATCAAATGGTGAGCACCATGGTTTATTCCTAATGAAATACTTTATCGATGAGGAGATTTTGATTGGGTACCATTACTAGAGATATAGGGAGCTGTAGGATATGCCCTTTTGTTAGTGATGAGATAGTATAGATCAAGGCAATTCATCCCAGCAATGTAGGGTCTAGCTTAGTGCGAGTTTGAGTATAAGGGTAAGGACAATAAGAAGAAGGTTCGAGTGATATCGAATGCTTGGAATCATGGTCGCATAATGGAGACGTTTGCTGCAAATCCCATGGTAACCTTGGAGTATGATGAGTGGAAGAATAAGAGAACCAATGACAACATCCCTATGCCAAATCCAGAAAATGTCCACCCTGTTCAAGAGCATTTGTAGGTAGTTCCATCAGAATTAATATTCATAAAGCAAGACTTTGAGAAAAAGAGTTTTGAGTTAAGAAAGGAGATAGAGATGCTAGAAGAACAAAAGATGCAACTAGGATTGAATATTGACATTCAAAGGTTAGAGTCCGAGAAGTTGTGGAAAGGAAAGAGAAATGTTAAGAAGGACTTGGATATTTTGAAGAAAGACTACAAGAAGCTTCGTCTATCAATGAGAATCGTTGGGTTAGATAAGACATCAAAATAGTGGCAGCAAGAAATCCAAGAGGAAAGGATTTGAGCAGAACAATGGAAGAGAAAGTTTGAAGATGCTCAAGTCCAAGAAGATGCCATAAAGAGTAAGTTGTTAGAGACCTAGGCTGAGAAAGCTAAGTTGAGAGCCCAAATAGTTGAGTTGGAGGAGTCTCTGTAATGGCATCGTAATCGTAATTCTGTGACAGAATTAAGGGCTAGTCAGGTTGAGAATGGGAAGCTGAAAAAGAGAGTAAAAGAACTTGAAACTTCTTTACAAAACCGTGAGATTCGGATTGAGTTCCTTGAAAGAACCTTAGAGACAAATGATAGGTAACTTCAGCACTCTCAGAGGCAATTCAAAGATCGAGACTATGTCATGGGTGAAGCATTGACTCAAGTAAGAGAAGTGACGGAATACTTACAGATGTTAGCTATTCAAGCCGATGTTTTGAGCTTAGAGTATGAATCAGAGTTTGATAAGGGCCAAAAGTTAGCATGTCTTCGTCGAAAGATTAAGACTCTGTGCAGTAGGGCAAGACTTTATATGTAATTTATCTTATGTAAAGACATTCGTTTTCTAGTAAGATTATTCTATTAGGATTTGACTAAGAATCAATATCTTTATTGTATATGCATACATGCATTCATTAGCATTTCACTTCATTACATGCATTAAATTTCATAAAAGAAAAATAATAAAAAATCAAAAAAAATAAAAAATAAAGATTCTCACATATCTAAAACATTCATGCCAAGGGGGTGTTATCAAACTCTAAACAAAAATTGAGAGAAAGTAAGATAATCAAGATAATAGGGGAATGTTGAAAATATTTGAGCGTTAAAGCTATATCCAAAGAAAGGAAAGGAGAGAGAAACTTCTCGAGCATTCGTCCCTACACCCTCGGAAGTGTTTAAGACTAGACTGTGGAGGAGCTTCCTATAGTTTTTAGGACTTTTCCAGATTAATATTCAGAACACACTTACTGCTCTAAGCCTAAGAGTAATAGGGATCTTTTTGTAAAGGGCACATGACCACTATCTGTTATTTCAATAAAAGTGATGCATTTTGTTCATCCTATTTGGCAAACATCTTACTATTCTTTCCATTTGTTTCATACCATAATTATTCATTCCTAAATTCATTTATTTCTTTGGATTCCCCTTTTGTCCATATGTCGGATCTCTTGATATCAATAATATAAGCGACACTGTTGCCTACCTAAAGCCTCATTTTGAGCAGGATGTATGTTCAAAAGAATCTCAAGATTTCGAAGATGCTCAAGATATTAATTTATCTCCTGATCTATTACGGATGGTTGAGCAAGAGGAGAAACAGATCTTACCTCACAAAGAATCGATAAAAATTGTGAGTTTAGGGGATGAAATTGAAAAAAGAGAGGTGAAGATTGGGACTTGTATCTCTATAGAAATGAGGCGAGATTTCATTGCTTCAAGAGTTCAAATATATATTTACGTGGTCCTATCAAGACATGCCCAGTCTAAGTATTGATATTGTGGTGCCCAAACTCCCCATAAGAGAAGAATGAAAATTGTTCCATTAGAAGCTTCGAAGAATGAGGCTTGATGTACTGTTGATGTACTTAGAATGGGTAGCCAACATAGTGCCAGTTCCTAAAAAAGATGGGAAGGTACGAATATGCATGGATTATAGGGACTTTAACAAAGCTAGCCCGAAGGATAATTTCCCTTTACCTCATATCGACACCTTGGTGGACAACACAATAGAACATTCTTTGTTCTCCTTTATGGATGTTTTTTTTCGGGTACAATAAGATAAATATGCATCCTGGGGATATGGATAAAACCAAATTTGTTACCATGTGGGGAACCTTTTGCTACAAAGTCATGCCATTTGGACTAAAGAATGTAGGGGAAACATATTAAAGGGCTATGATAACTCTATTCCATGATATGATGCACAAGAAGATTGAGGTCTATGTCGACAATATGATCGCTAAGTCTCGAACAAAAGAAGAACATGTGAAGGTTTTGAGAAAAATATTCTTTAGATTGAGAAAATTCTAGTTGAAGTTGAACTAAAACAAACGTACTTTTGAGGCTATTTCAGATAAGTTGTAAGGCTTTATGGTCAGTAGAAGAGGAATTGAGATTGATCCTGATAAAGTCAGAGCTATACAAGAGTCACCACCACCACGTACTCAAAATGAAGTTTGTAACGCGTAGGTTTGTGCAAGTGTACACAGTCATTATCAAGTAATAAGTAAGTATCGAGTTATCGTCTCCACAAAGATTGTATATGTGATAATCAATTAATTGTAAAATTATATTAACAACTTGGTGAATTACAAACACAATATAGTTGAATGAGTGATGATTTAAATTAAATGTAATTAAACTAAATGCAAATGATCCGGATCCCTAATGAAAATTAACCTACGCAAACTATATGTATGAAATAGATTTTAGCAAAGATTAAACACAATTCACAACAAGTATAACATATAAACTAGGACAATTACTTTAATTAAACTCTATTCCTTATCAACATGCTTTACAACATTCAGAAAAACATTCCATGGCAACTCGACCTTTCATGAGTTTGGAAACCACATTAGGTCCTTTCAAAATCCTTACTTAGTAAATACGCATTTTACTGATCCTTGTTTACTAAGGGTTTCTTAGCATTCGTGTGAGGTAACAGGGACGTGTTAGGTTTGAAATAGTTTAATCACACAAATCTAAAAATTATGCAGATAACAGAGCTTGGTTAGAGTTGTTATGCAACCTGCAATTTAATCGGGTTAGGATCTAAATTGAGCATGCACATTTCAATTATGTGTCCACTAGTCATCATCTAGTTAGGATCGCTCAGCTAATTCTAATGCATTTCAATCACGTATGAACAAAATACAGACTTGATATTAATTGAAAACATGATCGATTGAGGCACAAACATCATAAACATTAATCAAACGAATATTATTTAATCAAAGCAGTTATCCTAACTTAAATAAAATTAAGCTAACATTGTTGTAAACAAGAACAAAGAAAACATAGCAAACATTTTAAAATCATATTAAAGAAAAGAAAGAATAAACCCAAATCAAAGTGGTTGTCACCTAAAACTCTGATCGAAGAAGACTCGTTCGTTCCTTCGCTTCACTCCTTTGCTGATGGCTCTCCGAGGTGGCCAACCAAGGGCTCTTTAAGAGGCTTAATAAGCTAAAATATCTATGAAGAAATGATGCTAGGCGTGGGGATGGAAAATGAGAGGAAAGATGAGAGGATTGAGAGAATGAGAGAATGATGAGTGTTAAGGGATGATTTGAAATGATGAAAATGGGGTCTTATTTGTTGGTGAGGAGTGAGGATTTGTTTACTTAAAATAGAGAGTTTAAAATCCTTCATTCTTCTCAAATGGGTGGTCGAACATCACTCAAGGAATTTGAGTGGAATTATGCTTCAATTTAAAGCAATCTTCATGCCACATCAACTAGGGACTGAGACTTGGTCAACAACAAATCTTCGGGTCAATCTCTGCTTTCTTCTAAATTGCAAGGATCTTTTTAAATTAAACCAAAAGTGGTTTATTTGGGCAGCCATGTGTAACCAAAATTTGGCTAAGTCCCTCTTCAATTTGGACGATTTTGTGATCTAGCAAAATATTCAATCCTATCCAAAATAACTTAATTAATTAAGAGACCAAAGAATAAAATTAACCCAATTATTAAACAATTAAATAAACCCAAATTATTAATGAAATATTTTATATTAAATTATTAAATATAATTTCATGTTTTATCATTTAATTTAATCATGCATGACCCATTTTGTACCTTAAAAATATATTATGTTTAAATAACCATAAAATAAACTATTTTATGCATGAAAACTATATAATAAAACATAAAATCACATTTTGGTAATTTCTATGTCCTAAATTTATATTTTCACATATTTCATCAATTTATTAAACATTTACTTGGTTTTAACAATGAATTTAAGTAAAAAGGTGATAAATTACATAGGAAAAAAACTTATATATTTTTCAATTTACAAAGTTCAAGGGTTCTTAAGGAGACTGAATTACATCGTTTAGTTTATCTCACAACTAACTAAGAAGTTTGATCCTATCTTCTGTCTTCTTAAAAAGCACAACCCAGGATTGTGGGATGATGAATGCGAAAAGACCTTTGACAAAGTTAAACATTATTAGTCCAATGCTTCAGTTTTAATGCCATCGAATCCAGATAAACCTTTGATCCTGTACTTGGTCGTATTTGAAAACTCTATGGGATGCGTACTGGGCCAACATGGTGAGTCAGGAAAGAAAGAAGAGCAATTTACTATCTCAGCAAGAAGTTCACCAAATGCGAGATAAGATATTTGCCAATAAGAAATTGTGTTGCGCTTTGGTCTGAACTACTCGAACGTTGAGGTAGTACATGTTATACCACACAAGTTGGTTGATTTCAAAATTTTATCCTCTTAAGTTCATGATGGGGTAGACTGCATTAAATGGAAGAATGGCTAGATGACAGATGCTGCTCTCTGAATTCGACATAGTTTATGTGAATTAGACAGCTATAAAAGGGAGTGCAATAAAAGATTATCTAGCTAGTAGAGCTCTTGAAGACTATGAGCCATTAGATTTCGATTTCCCAAATTCAGATTTAATGTATGTAGCAACCATAGAAGAAGAAATTTTAGAAAGGCATTATTGGAAAATGAATTTTGATGGCGCTACAAATGCCATCGGTAAAGGATTGGAGCAGTTCTGGTATCCCCAAAAGGATATCATTACCCTCTCACAAGCAAACTTGACGTCAATTGCATAAATAAAATGACAGAATATGAAACATATATCATGGGTCACCGTGCAGCTATAGAATGCAAGATCCGGGTTTTGGAGGTGTATGGAGATTCTACATTGGTAATTTATCAACTCAAGGGTGAATGGGAAATGAGAGACTCTAAGTTGATTAATTATCGAAAGTTGGTTCTTGAGTTAATTTTAAAGAGTTTGAGGGCTTCACCTTCTATTACCTCTCGCGAGAAAAAAATCAGATGGCTGATGCTTTGGCTACCCTTGCCTCCATGATTACGGCCAATAAACAAGAATATATGAAGTCCATTCAGATGAGCATCTATGAGGTTCCAGCTCATTGCTACAACGTTGAAAAGGAAGAAAGGGATAATTATCCTTGGTACCAAGAAATATTGCAATACGTAAAAGACCAAAATACTCTAACCAAGCTACTGAAAATGATAAAAGGACGTTGAGAAGGCTCGCTATTGATTATGTCCTTGATGGAGATATTCTGTACAAAAAAAAGGAAAGATCAGGTCTTGTTGAGGTGTATCAACACTGTTGAGGCCCGAAAAATTCTAGAAGAAATCCATGAGGGTGTTTGTGGAATGCATGCCAATGGTTTCACAATGGCCAGGTAAATCATAAGGTTCAGATATTATTAGTCAACCATGGAAGGAGATTGCATTAGATACGCTAAGAAATGTCACAAATGTCAAATTTATGGAGACAAAATTCATGTACCTCCTTCACCTCTTCATATTATGACTTCTCCATGACATTTTTCTATGTGGGGCATGGACGTCATTGGGCCAATCTCGTTAAAGGCTTCTAATGGGCATAGGTTCATTTTTGTGGTCATCAATTACTTTACTAAGTGGGTGGAAGCTACTTCTTATGCTAATGTTATGAAATCAGCAGTTAGTAAATTCTTGAAGAAAGAAATCATATGTCGGTATGGAATGCCAGAAAAGATCATATCCGACCATGCTTTGAACTTGAGCAATAGCACGATAGTGGAGGTTTGTAGTCAGTTCAAGATCAAACATCATAATTCAGCATCGTATCACCCAAAAATGAATGAGGCAATGGAGCTAGCTAATAAGAACATTAAGAAGATCGTTGGGAAAATGACAAAGACCTAGATTGGCTTGAGAAGTTACCACTTGCTCTCTACGCCTATAGAACGTCTGTCAGAACTTCTACTGGGGTAACACCGTTCTCATTAGTATATGGAATGGAGACAGTTCTGCCCATTGAAGTCGAGATTCCTTCTCTTCGAGTCTTATTAGAAGTAAAGTTAGATGAAGAAGAATGGATCCAGTTAAGATATGACCAACTAAACCTGATTGACGAAAAGAGATTGAAAGCCATCTGACATGGTCAGATGTACCAAACATGAATGATGCGGATTTATAACAAAAAGGTTCACCCTAGGGAATTCCATGAGGGAGATCTAGTTTTGAAAATGATTCTTCCTATACAAAAGGACTTTCGAGGGAAATGGATGCCAAATTGGAAAGACCAATATGTGGTAAAGAAAGCCTTTTCTAGAGAAGTTTTATTTCTGACTGAGATGGATGGCAAGGATCTGTCAAACCTTGTGAACTCAGATTCAGTGAAAAAATACTTTGCCTAAAAAAATCTCAAAACCCAAAAGTTTGAGTTGAAAACCTGAAAGGGAGGCTCAAACTAGCAAAAAAAAAGGGAGGGGTCGAGATGAAAACCTGCAAAGGGCATCTTAAAGCCTAAGGAGATTTGAGTCGAAAACCCTCAAAGGGCGGCTTAGATTTGGATCAAGATTGGGCATGAAATGCTCTTCTCTCTTAAAAGTAACAGTATGGAGAGACGTTACATCTTGGGCATTGATGAAGTACAATAGTTTCCATGGGTACACATCAGGCTCAAAATGGTTCTCGTCAAGTTTGCTCGAAGGAATTCATACGTTGATGTTTAGGGCACCTTGTTGTATTCCTTTTTACTCACCTTAGCAACTTTTGATTGATGTTTGCCAGCATTTGCTATTTTTGACCAATGTTTGTAATCTTTGGTCATTATTTAATAAAACCCACTTTTTGATCAATGTTAAATATCATTCATTCTCATTTAAGTCTTGTTTTCAATAACTTCAATTTTATCCATGTTTCATAAGCTTGTTCAAGGCATTCTTTGCATTGAAATAACGATTAATAGACTAGACGGTATAAGGTACAAAAGGATTTCAACATATTGCTTTGAAATTTTTTTAAAAAGTACAGGGACTTGAAATAGGACTATTAGTTAGAAATAACCAAATCCGAGGGTCGAAAGGATCGTAAAACAAGTAGATTAGAGTATGACTACTTTTTGGATCTCCTATTAAGGACACCAGACTTGAAAGGAAGACATGGTGACACATCAGTGATGAAACTTAGGCGAATGATGAACAATATTGATCTAAGGACCAAAATACAAATCATTTTAAAATATGACATCTTTGTATTCATATCAACAGACACATTTAAATAGGAGCATTTGATTCATTCAGATCATGACATCCTAATTGTATAGCCTAGATAGAGGCCCACATGACAGATTCTACAAGTCATACCCTTAAAGAATGACGTGACAGAACAACAACCCTTATACCCTACAGTGGCAGAAGGCTGGAGTAAAACAAGTAGCAGTTCTCAATCTCCATGGAAATTGCAGTGGAATGGTGTGAAGCCGCACCAAATCCTAAAGTTGAAGAGGGAAAGATTAAAGCGACAACGACGAACTTTACACTCTAAAATAGAAAAAGGAAATATTAAAACCGTAACGGCGAATCTTACACCTAAAAAATGAAGAAGGAATATTAAAGCACAACGACGAATCTTACACCCTAAAACCAAAGAGGAAAAGATTAAAGTTGTATTGCGAATCTTACACCCTAAAATTGAAGAGGGAAGGATTAAAGCCGCAATGGCGAATCTTGCACTCTAAAATCGAAAAGGGAAAGATTAAAGCTACAATGACGAATCTTACACCCTAAAACCAAAAAGGGAAAGATTAAAGCCGTAACAACAAATCTTACACTTTAAAATCAAAAGAGGGAAAGATTAAAGTTGTAACGATGAATCTTACACCTGAAAACCAAAGAGGGAAAGAGTAAAGCCACAATGACTAATCTTACACCCTAAAATTAAAGTGGTATAGATTAAAGCCACAATGAAAAATCTTACACCTTAAAAAAACTGAAAAGAGACATATTAAAGCCACAACGATGAATCTTACTCCTTAAAACTAAAGAAGGGCAGATTAAAGCTGTAACGACAAGTCTTACACCCTTAAAAAATTGAATAGGGATAGATTAAAGTTGCAATGGTGAATCTTACACCTTTAAAGTTGAAGAGAAGCAAATTAAAGCCGCGAAGACGAATCTTTATCTTCTTGAAGTTGCAAATATAGCAAGATGAAGTTATGTCACTAGATATTGTCTTCCTAAAAAAGTAGTAAAGTAGATACATTGGAGAAGAATCACCAACAGGACGAAAGAATAGAGAAACACCGGAGGCCGAAAGGCAGGACAAAACTAGTCTCCCTTCAAGTCTTTGCTCCATTCCCATTACACAATAATAAACAAAGAGAGGCAGCTGTAGGAGTCCATTTTTGTTTGGGCTACTATTTATTTTTTACCCCAAAATAAACTCAATTTATTTTACTAATCCAAATGAAAAGGTCCATACAAAAAAATATCCAATTACATTAAACCCAAACCATTTACAAGCTCAAAAGCCTAAATTAACCTAAACCCTAAACCAAAAGAAAGAAACCCTAGCCAACTACCTCTCTCCTTACCCAAAGCTCGAACGATCGACCGCCACTACCCAAAGATTTGTCTCGATCTTCCAAGATGTGAATCTGCATAAAATAAGGCAAGAAGATCAAGAACACAAAAGGAAAATCAAATAAAAAAAAGATATGTAAATTTGTGTATAAAATACACGAAATCCGAATGTAATGAACATGAAATATTTGTAAGAAGCATTCGAAATTTTGAAATAAAATACAGACATTTTTTACAATCAGATGCACATTTAAAGCAAAGTAATCAAAAGCAAATTGGAGGTAGCATTTTATTATTTATTTATTTTGTTTCAAAACTAACACAACAAATTTAACCTTTTTTATTCAAAAGCATGCAAAAGAGATGCTAGGGTGTAATTTTTTTTACCTTTTGTGGCATTTTGTTCGTCGCCGTCGTGGGTGTCTGTCGGGGACTTCTTCAGAGGAGCAGAGCTTAAAACCGAAAGGTTTTTCAAACTTTTAAAGCGCATTGGATACAATTTTGGTGAAAAGGACTCCAAATACGGGCTCAAAGAGGTCAAAAACATCAAAGTTGAGTTTTTTAAGGTTTCGACTACCGTAAACGATGGTCGTCAGCATCGGCGTACGGTAGACCCATGGCAAAGACACACTGGAGTGCTAAGACCGTCCGAGTGGCCCTTGAGAGAAAAGGAAAGGGAAGTTTTTGGTTTTTTTTAAAACAAGGTTAAAAATGCTTCTTTTTTTCACAGAATATTACATATATATGCATACAAAACGACGTCGTTTTGTGCCTAATACAATAGGCATCAAAACGACATCGTTTTGAATTAAAACCCAAAACTTGATCCGTTTTAAGCCTAGGATTCTCGTGTTTTTAAAC
Organism: Kokia cookei; assembly: GCA_039519145.1. NCBI lineage: Eukaryota > Viridiplantae > Streptophyta > Magnoliopsida > Malvales > Malvaceae > Kokia > Kokia cookei. The sequence goes on along the minus strand of CM076910.1, from coordinate 19,283,556 downwards.
TATGGGCTAATTGCCCATTTAGCCCTTTTGCATTTTTAAAGAGTTTCAATTAGGTCCTTTAACATTTATTATTTATTTTTAATTCGCACCAATAATTTATTCGCAGTTACAATTCGATCCCTTATACAATTTTACCCATTTAGTATTTTTTTTATAATTCTGACCCCTATAGTTTTAATTTTTATTTAATTTGGTCCCATTTTCATTTTTCATATTATTTGCATTATTTTATTTAACACTTAATTTTTATTTAATTATTATTTACTCATTCTTTATTTATTTATTTGGGATATATTTTTAATTTATATTTAATTTTATTTATTATTTATTATTGGTATTTTATTTATTTATTTATTAATTTTCATGCATATTCCCTATAATTTTATTGTTTATAATTGATTTTTTTATATATTTTTATTTTATGCCATTTAAATATTTTTCCTTTATTTAATTTATTGATATTTTTATTTATTTGCATGCTATATTTTTACCTTTAAATTAATTACATTACTTATTATATCTTTGACTTAATTTTTTTGTTTCCATTATTGTATCTTATATTATTGCTATTTATATTCCTAATTAACTAATATTATTGTTATTATTACTATGATTATATTACTATTTTATTTATTACCATGATTATGTTATTTTATTTAATTGTGCTATTAATCGCTAATTGAATTCATTCAATTTATTCTATTCATGTATATTCTTTATTTTAACATTATAATTGTAAATTTTGTACATATTCATTTTTCATGACATCTTAATTCATTTTAAAAATAGATAAATTATTTCAAAAATCGAGGTAATATTCTTTATTTCTGGAGTTTGAGAGAATTATGTCTTAACTCACTGGGTGTGATTTTTTTTTCTTTGAACCGAGATAAACGAATACCCTATTTCAAATTAAAAAAAATGAGATTTTGAGATGATAATTAAAAATGCTTGTTATTTCTAAAAATTTGAATTGTTATGTCCTAACTTACTGGATGTGACTTTTCTTCTTGATTAATTCAAAATAACGAGCTTTCTTCGTAATTTTTTTTTAAAAATAAACATGTCATTCATGCATTTAAGGATCGCAATTTAAATTTTTCTCGATAATTTTTATTTTCAACAATTAAAACATTTAATAATCGATTAGGTACCAATTTTGGGCGTATGAGGGTGCTAATCCTTCCTCATGCGTAACCGGCTCCCGAACTTGTCTTATGGTTTCAAAGACAAAAATTGTCATTTTAATGATTTTCAAAAATTTAAGGTGATCCAATCACACCTATTTAAAAAAGGATGGTGGTGACTCCATTTTCGTTTTTCAAAATATAGGTGGATAGCATTAGAAAAGACCATTGATTTCTCCTTACTTATGGTATAATTTGTTCTCATTTGATCATCTTTAGCATGCATTTTTTGGCTTTTTTTAACTTAGTTATTTCATTTTCTAACTTAATGGAGCTTGACCTAATTTCCTTTAACTTTATCATGTTTTTACTACTAATGTCGCTACATTAGTTGTTTAGTATTGCACCCAAAGATGTCACTGCAGGAAACTGTCATGAAGGATTAGTGAATGAAGGTGTCCAGAGTTGTCGCTGCAAAATAGGATCCAAATTTGCACCTAGAATTATGGCTGCACCAGCCAACTGTCTGATGAACACACCAGATTTGTGTGAGTTGTACAGCTGGTATAATCAACTTGTATAGTTGGAGGAAGTTAGATCTGAAAGGGAGGACACCAGTACTGTGCAGTGGATATTAAATACTAAAGAGAAAAGATTTTCAAGATCTCCAGCTGGACTTTTGAGTGGAAAATTTTTTTCTTCTTCAACATTTTTTTCAAGCTTGCATCCATGGCAGCTTAAATTCTTGAGGGTAACCTAACGTTGACAAGAAGGTAGCCTAGGGTAACCTAACGTTGACGAGAAGGTAGCCTTTCTCCTGACGAGGAGCACCTTAAATGCAATCTAAGAAGAGTGTAAGGGAGAGATTCAAGTAAATTAGGAATATGATACTTCAATTTATTCTGTTATTTCTCTTGATTAACGCTGATAAGTTTTGATAATTTGAGTTGTATGGAAGTATAATTTGATTTCAGATTTGAATGATATTTATTTCAATCTTTCCTTTATTGTTTATCTTTAGATTTAATTATTTGACCACAGAAGTGTGACTACAGTCACTGTCACTGAAAAGTGCAGCGACAAATTAAATTAACAAGCAAGACAACGGAAGTTGCTTGAGGATCGAAGGAATTCATTTCACTTGTTCTTAAGTATATTGAATTGCCAACACTGGAAGGTGTGGTTAGTGTGATTATTTGAGTCTTTGATAAACAGGGAAGTTAAGGTTGGTAAGATTTCATTTTGCTTAATTGTGGTGACAATTTATCTATTATTAACCTTGTGATCACATTTAGCTTTTTGCCAACTTTTCAAGTTAGGAAACACCTATTTTATTATCAGTACTTTACTTCTTAAATCTTTCAATATTGTTTCAACAAATTAATCTAATTTTTTTTGCATTTCTTATTTTAATTGCTCTGACATCTGTCGTTACAATCTATCTTGTTTTAACTTTCATTGCATCGACAATTGTAAACATAAACAACCATCCTTATGGGATTGATATTCAATAGGTTTACATCTATCTATCATACTTGCATCGACAGTGTTCACTTACACAAATTGTTGTGACATTCATAGAGCGATAAATAAGACAAGACTTGTTTTTTCGAAAAATGGATTCGACACTTAGTAGGACAAATATCAGTAGAACTCAAGGTTGAAAACCTTTGGAATGCTTCAAAATTCTACCGGTAAAACTAGGACATCTACCAATACAACTCTTGGTTCTACCGATACAACCAAGACTTTTGTCGATAGAACATACTCTAGTGAGCAAGGAAGTTGTGGCCTAGGACTTTTATCGATACCTTGGGCAAGATTACCGAAACAACTTCAGTTCTACCAATACCTAGAAGACTTCTACTGAAACAAGTCAAGTCACTAACCAAAGTTTAGCATCCCCTACACTTCTACCGATACTCTGATGGGTTCTACCGATACCAAATGAAACCCTCAAAGTTCTACCAATACAATGGAGGCTCTACCGATACAACGACTCCAACGATCATATTTTGTAAAGTCTTCTACCGATACAAGTGTTCTTCTAACGAAACAATGAAGCTACTGCTTGCATTAAATGTTGGTTTTAATGGCTGTAACGACTCTATTTTATTTCTAATGACTATAAACATCACAAGGTTGTTAGAGAACTTAAATACAAGGTCAAGGCTCCCTGTTGAAGTTAACAAAGACAAAAAACAAGTGCTTAGCTTCAAAGAACTCGTTTTCAATCTTTTATCAATATTCTACCAAATATTTCTTGTACACACTTATGAGTTAAGTTTTTAATCATTCTTTCAAGTGTTATAACTTTGTGTGAGAGTGGTTAATTATTGATCATTCATTCTTATTTTATCTTATTTTATGAGGTGTTGCTTAAAGTTTTAGGTAAAAAACCTTAAGGGGAAGTGGTTCTATCTTACATTTGAAAGATAAGGATTTGTAAGGTTAAACCTTGCGCTTAAAGATTCAAATCTAGTGGATTTGAAAAATCCTTAGTTGAGGAAAGCTAAGGTAGTGGACATAGGTAATTGAGGCCGAACTACTATAAATTCTTGAGTCATTTGCTTTTTTCAAATTTACCGAAAACTTTTTAAAACACCAATTCACCCCCTCTTGGTGTATTTCTATATCAATAATTGGTATCAGAGCTAAAATTCTAAAGACGATCTTAAAAGATATTAAAGTTATCTTAGATGAAGATCATAAGTCAAAAGATGTGCTTTATGACATCGGAGCAAAATTTCACCGTGGTGGGAGAAGGTTATTCCACAGTGAGGCCTCTATTTAATGACACAAACTACTCTTATTGGAGAACAATAATGAAGTTATTTGTCCAAGCCAACGACTATAAAGTTTGGAGGATAATCAAAAATGGGCTATCCACTCCAATGAAGAGGGTTTAAGGTGTCATTGTCCCAAAGGAAAAGAGTGAATTGGATGATCACAATATCAAAATGGTGTAATTGAATGCAAAGGTCATGCACACTCTATTTTGTGCTTTTAGTTCAAATGAGTACAATAGAGTTTCCTTGTGAAATAATGCCAAAGAAATATGAGACAAGCTTGAGGTCACCCATGAAGGAAAAAGTAGAGTAAAGGAATCCAAGATAAGTCTTCTCACCTTTTATTTTGAGTTATTTAAGGCAAAACTGGAAGAAGGAATCAAGGAGATGTCTGATCTCTTCACCAACATCTTCAATAGTCTCAAAGCCTTTGGGAAGATCTATCCTAAAATGGAGATGGTGAAGAAGATGTTGAGTAGTCTTCTAACATCTTAGGAATCAAAGGTGACGGCAATAGAAATGAGCTCGTTGGTTCCTTTTTGGGAATCGAAGGGTCTCCCTTGATGAGCTCATTGGTTCTTTGTTGACATATGAAATGAAAATCAACCACCATGCTAAAGTAACCAAGGAAGTGTGAAAGAAAGTGGGAGTTGCCTTCAAATCGACAACTAGTGAGAAGGATGAAGATTCCAATAATGATGATGATAAGGAAGAGAAGGCTATGTTGGCAAAGAAATTCAAAAGATTCATCAAATTCAACAAAGTCAAAAGATTTCCAAGAAAAGACATCATTAAGGGTGAACCAAGTAAAAAGGAAAAGGACCCAATCATTTGCTATGAGTGCAAAAAGTCGGGTCACATCAAATTTGATTATCCACAATTGAGGAAGAAAAGGGCATTAAAACAAAAGAAGAAAGTCATGATTGCAACTTGGGGCGACAGTGACTCATTCGATGAGGAGGAGGAAAATGAAGTTGCCTAACAATGTCTTGTGACTATTAAAGAACAAAAGGTAACTCTAAACTCTAGTGAATTAAATGAATATACTTTTAAAGTGTTACAAGATACATTTTGTCGAAATGTTTTTTTGAAAAATGTCTTGTATTTTATTTTAAAACCGAAAATGGAGTCGCCACCAATCTTTTTCATTCGGTGTGATTGGACCTACTTAAAACATTTAAATTTATTTAAAAAAACAATTTTATCTTCGAAATAAAAAATATAGGTTCGGGAGTCAGTTACGTGTGAGGAAGGATTACCAGTCTCACATGCCCAAAATTGGTACCTAGTAGATTTTTTTAAAAGTCTTATTTGTTAAAAATTTGAAAACTCGAGTAAAATTAAAATGCGATCCCTAAATGCATGATTTTTTTAATGTAATCTTAGAAAATGAGTTTGATGAGGAAAATGCCCTTTTGTTTTGAATTAATCAAGAAGTTGAAGTCGTGTCCAAGACGTTAGGGCACAACATTCTCAAAATTTCAAAATTAAAGGACATTTAACAATTTTAAAATAGGATATTCAATTATGTAAATTCAATGAAAAACCATACCCAATACGTTAGGGTATAATTTTTCGAATCCTTTACACAGAAGGATATTGCCTCATTTTTTAAATCATTTATTTTTATCAAAACAATACATAATTTATTTGAAATATTTTTAGCTTACAAAGATTGAGTAAATGTGTGTTCAATTTGCAATTAAAATGACAAGGTAGTAACATATACGTGCATGGAGTAAATTTAATGAATACAGTCAAATTCAAATTACAAAAAAATAACAAATCATAGAATATTAGATAAAGCATGTAACCAACAATAAGCAACAACAATGAATAAATGAATAAACAATATGAAAATGAGCAAATAAATTGAGATTGAATACTTATAAAAAAATTAAATAAGAGAATCAGATTTAAAAAAAAAACAGAATAATAATAATAATAATTTAAAAGGACTAATTTTGAAAAGAATTAACTTTTGAAAAAGGATTTAACTAAAAATTATGGGAAAGGATTTAAATAAATAGAATAGGGAATAAAAGGGCAATTTTCTAAAAAATAAAATCTGTTGAAGGCTATATTAAAACTAAAAATAAATTTTGAGATAAATTAAAAAAATTAGAAAAGTTGGGACCTATTTTGAATATTTGGAGAGACACAAGGACCGAATGAGAAATTTTCCAGGTCTGTACACGTGTCGTCTTCAAGCAAAATCAAACAGGGGATCAAATTGTACAAAATTAAAATCAAACTACTGAATTTTAAAAAAAATAAAAATTTGTTCAGGATTAAATTGAAAACTTTGAAAACAAGGGAGAACCACAGAGACAATTTCCCCCTTTGAAAACACGCAAACCCTTAATGGATCTAGAGCGGGTCGGATCGGGTTGCATGAAATGACGTCGTTCTAAACACTAACTTCTTACTCCAAAACGACGTCGTATTCCCTTTAGTATATAAGTCAATTTTTTTTGTTAAAAAATCATTTAATTAATTTTGTTTTAACAAAAACTTTTCATTCTCTCAAATTTTAGTATATAGATCTAGGGTTAAAATACCCTAAATCGAAATCAAATCCTATAAAAAAGCTCAAACCTTGTTCGATTTTCTAGGGTTTTTGAAATGGGAAATCTTTTTTTTTTGCCTTTAGAAGTACCCACATGACCATTAGTTGGTCCGGAGGGATTCTCAAACGGCCACCACAACGGCGGTGGCGTCCGAACGACAACTAGGTAATCTCCTTCCTTTTTCTCTTTTCTATTATTTTGTATTTTAAGGTTTTCAAAATAAAAAAAAATATAAAATGAAATAAATATAATAGTATACCTTAAAAAAAACTCTGATTCTTTGTATTCCATATTACTAGCGTTCGTAAAAAATACAAACTAATTGAAAATTCGCTTTTATAGCCAAAATACAGATGATTGTTTTTTCTTTTTTTTCCTATTTGTCTTATGTTTTGCTTTTATTTTCTTCTTTGATGCAGGTAAATCGACGGTGGCAGGCATGATTTTTGGCAGTCCAATGGTGATCTCGGGTGTGGGGTGTTAGATGGCCTCATGAATGCCATACTGACATGGCAGGGGCATGGGAGTAGCAGCAACGACACCAAAGTCCTTAGTAGATTAGGGTTTTTATTTATTTAGGGTCTTGGGTCATTTGGGCTTTTAGGGTGTTTGGGCTAGGTGGGTAATTTGGCTAGGTTTAAGTGATTGGGTTAGATTATTTAGGTGTTAGGTCATGGGAGTTTGTTCTGGGTTCTAGGTAAGGTTTGTGTAAATGGGTTGTAATGGATTATGGTATGTAAAAATAGTTATTTGATGGACTCTTTTTTTATTTTATTTGGTCTATTAGTTTTATCTTTGTTGGGCCCAGACAAATTAGGCTCCAACAGCTACCTCTCTTTGCTCATTGTTGGACAAATTGGATAAATTTCATCCGATCCCATTGAGCTTGGTTTCTTTGGTGTCGTAGCTTCTTCTTGCTCCCCTACAACTTCAAGGGATAAAGATTCACTTTCATAATTCAATCTGCCCTCTGGATGGGGTAAAAGATTGGATGGCTTCAATATGCCCTCTGGTTAGGTAAAAAGATCGGATGGTCTTCAAGTTACCCTCTGGTTAGGTTAAAAGATCGGATGGTCCTCAATCTACCCCATGGTTGGGATAAAAGTTTGGACGATCTTCAATCTACCCCATGGTTGGGGTAATAGACCAGAGGGTCTTCAATCTGCCTCATGGTTGGGGTAAGAGATCAGATGGTCTTCAATTTGCGCTCTGGTTAGGGTAAGAGATCGGATGGTCTTCAATCTGCCTCATGGTTGAGGTAAGAGATCGGAGGGTCTTCAATCTACCCCATGGTTGGGGTAAGAGATTGAATGGTGTCTTCAATTTGCCTTGTGGTTGGGGTAAGAGATTGGATGGTGTTTTCAATTTGCCCCATGGTTGGGGTGAGAGATCGAATGGTCTTTGATCTGCCCCGTGGTTTGGGTAAGAGATTGAATGATGTCTTCTATCTGCCCTGTGGTTGGGGTATGAGATCGAATGGTGTCTTCAATCTGCGTCGTGGTTGGGGTAAAAGATCAATGGTGTCTTCAATCTGCCTCGTGGTTGGGGTAATCGAATCCGCTACTGTAGTTTCAATCCGCTTGACTACAACTTCAGGAAGATAGGTGATCGCGCTATAAATGTCACAACAATAATGTGTAAGTGGACACTGTCGATGCAAGTAAAATAGACAGATGTGAGTCTATCAAATATCGATCCCACAAGGATAGTGTTCTTGTTGTTTAAATTTGTCGAAGAAAAAGTAGTTAAAATAAGAAGAATTATCAAGAGTAATGTCAGTGCAATTAAGTCAAGACTACACAAATAAAAGAGTTAAAACTGTTAAAACTGTCAGCGCAAATATTGTAAAACTGTAATACAAATTGTCATAGCAATTTAATAGAAGATGAAATGAATATTGAATATGTTTTGTGAATGTAAATTAAGAGAATTAAAGAAGTAAAACAATTATAAAGGAATGAGGATCCCTGATTTGGCAAGTTGGCAAACACTAAATGTGACTACAAGGTAACTGGTAGATAAATTGACGCTGCAATTAAGTTCTATGAGATCTTACTACTTTTGACTTCTCTGTTTAACAAAGACCCAAACACTCACATTAGCCACACCTTCCAATGCTGGCAATGCTTTGCATTTGAGAAAAGGTGGCCAGAATTCCTTCTTACCTCAAGCAACTTCTGTTGTCTTGCATGTTGATCGAACTTTGTCACTGCACCTTCTAGTGACTGTGACTGCAATCGCACTTTCGTGGTCAAAATAGTTAAATCCAAAGATAAACAAATAAGAAGAACTGAGTAGAAATCCAAGTAGATCTAACATTAATAGGTACTTCCATACATAATTAAAGTCAACAAAATTTATCAACATTCAAGAGGAATTGAAGAAGAAATTGAAGCATTCTATTCCTAGCCTACTAGAATCCTTCCGTAATTGCTCCTCTTGCGTCGCACTTAGACACTCCTCGTCAGAAGTAGTTGCCTTCTCGTCGCATCAAATCACCCTCCTGGAAAGTTAAGCTTCCATGGCATCTTACTTAAGAAAGAATCAGAAAAATATGGATTAACTTCTTCACGAGCTTCTCCCCTCTTCTACTCTGTTTCCCCTCTATTTATCTTCACTGGCAAGTACAGGTGTCCTCCTTTTCTCAGATCTAACTTCCTTGTAGCTGTACAAGTTAGTTACTCTAGCTGTACACTCACGTAGATCTGGTTTATGCATTAGGAAGTTGTAGGTTGTCGTGACATTATTGGACGCAAATTTATATTTTTATTCGCTGCGACAACTTGACATTTTCATGCACTGGTGCTTCTGGATACGTTTAGCAGCTTAAAGTCCCTATTGCAATCGGAAAGTGTTCATGCAATGACATATTTGGGCACATTTCTATATCGAACTTGTGGTTACAACTATGAATGCTTTCATGCTTCGATCTTCTACGATGGATTCTTGTGCTGACATCTTTAGACGTAAAAATTGATACTAAATACATCGACATTAGTAGCACAAATGAGATAAAATGAAAGAAAATAAGATCATAGAACACTAACTTAGAAAATGTAATTACTAAGTATAAAATGCTGAAAATGTATGCCAAATATGATACAAAGGGAACAAATTATACTCTAATTAGGGATAATTTAATGGTCTTTTCTAACGCAATCATGCCCCCAAACTTGAGTTTTTATTTGTCCTCAAGAAAATAAAAGCTAGAAAAGTCATATCAAAATTCTTGTCGCCACAATAATCATTATAGCAACTTAAATTCTATGTGATCCTAATGTATAAATTATACTCATATGATAGAAAATTCCGACAACAATTTATAGGTATGAATAATCAAAACTACAGCTTCACTAATGCTAGCATCATGCTTTAAATCTTAAATCTTCTTAGCCAATACAACATTTATTATATATATATATTTTTTTTTTTCTCAAAATTTTTTTATGTGACTGAGAGATGTCATTGCATTACTATACCTTTGTTCCTAAGCAGTAACGATGGGGTGCAACAAACTCCTAGAGAGTATGTAATTGCACCGACACACACTCTTGCAGTGACAGCCTTTGGCTAGATAATTTTCCTAACACTTGTATTGGAGTGTTCCCCCTTGATAAGTCACAATGCACCCACATTGGAGTGTCTTTTATTAGTATATATAATTATATACATAACTGCAAATGGTAAGTTAATTCAAGATTCAAATAATGATACTACTCATTTATTACTAATGCAAATTCAACCATTCATCCAAAAATAGAATGATATAACATTCAATCACATTCATCCAATTCACACATTAGTATGTCAAATAATTCAAGAATTAAGCATCAAATGAAAAATTTTAGTCACTTTTTTCATAACTTTTCATACTTTCATTCAACTAAAAAGACAAATAAATTCTTAAACTTGTGGGTGCAATTGCATTTCCATGCCATACATATTTTCCCCAGACTTAGAGTTTGTATTGTCCCCAATGCACTACAATATTATACAAATATGCAAATGCGCTGACAAATAAAATGTAGAGACAATTAAAATGAAATGACAACTTTATGGAATGCATGCAACTAAACTAAGTACTGAAAAGTAAAAACTAACTCAGTGTGTCGCAACTGAGGATGTGACTGCTTTGGACTTTTTCTTCTTTTTGGGGCGCTCCTCTTTGCGCTTCTTTTGTCTTTGTGTTTGTGCTTTTTCTCCAATGGTTCAATCGAGGCGGTGGAATGCTCCTCCAGGTTTGGTTGGGTACTGGCTTCATCGACAGTAACATCCGAAAGATGAATTTCAACAAGTGGTGCCATATAAGGCGCAATAGCCAGAGGATTAAGATCCTCATTACTGGATGTTACGACCTTGGCCTGACTCGCACCAAATGGTGCCAGTTCTTCAATAGATGCACCCACATGGGCAGGTGCAGCAACAAATTCCTCAAATAAATTTGTCACTACAAATTCTTCTTCTTTTTCTTTTTCTCTTGCTTCATCTCTCTTTTCTTCTTCCTCCTCTTTCTAAGCACCCATAGAGGCCATGGTTGTGTGCTCCTTTTCTGCAGTAGCAGCTGCTTTCTCCGTCATATTTTCCCCCAAACTGTTAGAAAACTCATCCTCAAAGAGGCTAGTGATATTGTGGAGACAGTCCTCCACATCCCTAGAATGCACTTTCTATTCCTCATCATTAGAAATGTGGACCATGTAGGGAGAGTGGATAGACTGAGTCTTCCCTTCTGAAGTAGCCTTCTCTGTTGATGGTGTGGCCTCCCTAATGATAGGGGAAACACTAGAAATTTTGGCAAGTGCTGCTTGCTCACGCTGCGTAGTATGTTGATAATGACAGTATTCCATGCCCTAATGTAGGCATAGAATAATTTCTATCAGTACTCCATCTCTTCTGTTGCGTCGACAAGTTTGATTTGTCGCATGCTCATTTAGTCAGTGAGCTGCTCAATTTTAGTAATCTTCCTCCAAAGTTGAGGATCTATGGACTCTTGGGACTCCTTGTCTTTCTTCTTCGCCTTGCCTTCCTCTTTCTTCGATAGCGCTTCCTTTACAATAGGGGTTTCCTGCCCCCTCATCATTCTCTCCATCGAGACATAATTTATAGGGCCTTTATTCTCTAAAAACTCTTCTCTTTTACGAGGTACAACGCCTCTCTGTTGACATAATAGCATGATCAAAGAAGAGAATGGTAAAATACCTGTTTCTTTCGCATCAGACTCTGTAATTTCTTGGTGGAGGATTGCCCCGACATCTATCCGGTGGCCCTTTATGATGGAATGTATCAGACACATTCTATCTAGCATTACTACAGTGCTGTGAGTGGAGGGTAGAGGTGGCAGTTGATCAAGCGAAACCAGACTTTGCTCTGGACTGTGAGGAAAGGACGGTGCATTGTATAATTGTTTGGATTGTTTTCGGTCCAAACTGCACCATCGATGCATAAATCATTTAGCAACAAATCAACACCTTCCTCTGTCAAGTTCTCTAGAAACTTGACATGCTCATCCTCCCCCTCAGCAATGTTGTAGAGGGGATTTATATTGTCAGCGCCCCATGGCACCAATTCCTCACGGACAAAGATAAACTCCTGGTCCTGATCAAGTAGGTTGATATAGAATTCTCTTACTAAGGACGGAGAATACCCCTCTGGATGGTCACAGAACTTCTTCCATCCCAGGCGCGAAATGGTTCTGACCACTTGCTTCCCCAAAATTTGTAGTAGGGATAGCTGGAATCCCTGCTCGGGGTGGTAGTTTCCCTTTAGCATAACTTCATGGAAACGATCTTTAGCCGCTTTGGTTAAGAACATGACTGGCTCTTTAGGTGTTGGCTAGTCGACATTATGAACCATCGTCGTAGATGATTCAGCGACTGGTTTTGAAGGGGTTTTGGAACCTCGATTTCTGGCCATAGCTAAATGAGAGAAGAAAGTGAAAAATTGTAAAAAAATTTGAAGTTGAAGAAAAGGAAAGATTATAGCAACAATGGCGGATATGAGTGTGAAGAACATGGTCGAAACAATAGGGTATTTTATAGAGGATGAAACCGAAAAGGCATGATGATTTCCACTGCTGTGAGAGGACACTATGTCTGCAACCAATAAATGTGATGACACAAATTGTCTTTTTTCGAATTGATCCAACGATTGGGAAAAAGGTGAATCAATCGACGTGATTCATTCTTGAAACATTTCGATGAGTCAGCAATTAAATGTGTTGACAAGTTGAGTTTCTGTGCGTCAACAAAAAAAATAACTTTTATTCTTGCAGAAAACTAGATAAGAGAATTCAAAGAAAATAAAATACAAAAGTACATAGAAAAATTTTAATGACATCCTAAGAAAATGTGACCAGGTTAATGGTCTTGTTCTGTTCGTTGGTGTCTGGGCTAAGGTAGTGCTTTAATCGTTGGCCATTCACTTTAAATTGGTACCCATCATTTAAATCTTTGATTGTCACCGCACCATGTCGAAATGCTTCGACAACTTCGAAACGACCTAACCATCTGGAGCGTAATTTACCTGGATCCAGTTTTAAATGTGGATTAAATAAAAGCACTAATTGACCAGCAGAAAATTATCGTCGCAAAATGATGTTATCATGCCATCTCTTTGTTTTTTCCTTGTAAATGGCAACATTTTCGTAAGCGTTGCGTCGAATTTCCTCTAGTTCCAAAATTTCCAACAATTTCTTTTTCCCAACAGCATCATAATCCATGTTTACTTGCTTAATTGCCCACATGGCCTTATGTTCAAGTTTTACAGGTAAGTGATAGGATTTACTAGAAACCAACTAATAAGTCAACATCCTTAACGGTGTTTTGTAAGCTATGTGAAGTGCCCATAATTCATCATTTAGTCGCCAAGACCAATCACATCTAGATGGATTAACCACCTTTGCAAGAATATTTTTGAATTGTCGATTGGATACTTCAGTTTGGCCATTTGTTTACGAATGATATGTGGTTGCCATGTGATACTTCACACCATAATGTTTTAAAGTTGTCGCCACTTGATTACAATGGAAGTGAGTGCCTTGATCACTTATTAATGCTTGAGGTGTGCCGAACCGTGTAAGGATGTATGTGTGAAAGAACTTCAACATTGTCCGAGCATCATCCTTGGGAACAACTACTGCTTCGATCAACTTTGAAACATAGTTGACAGCAACCATAATATTATTAGCGCATATTGTGAGTTGGTATGGCTCATTCCACTGGTACTTCGCAGCATCACGAAGAAATCTGAACTTCCAGTGACCAGTTGCACCCAGAAGAAACTTTCCCCAGACTAAATAATTGACGACATCTAAATACCATGGAGATGTGTTAACAAAGAATAGTTTCTCATTTGGAAATGAGTCAACAATTTGTGACGTATTCCTATCATCACCTTCAGATTCCAGACGAGATATGTGGTCTGCTACCTAGTCCTCCGATCCTTTTCTGTCTTTAATCTCAATATCAAATTATTGTAATAACAGGATCCATCTAATTAGCCCGAGTTTGACATCTATTTTGGGAAAGAGATATCTCAAGGTAGAATGATCAGTATAAAATGTAATTTTTACGCCGACAAGATATGAGCGGAACTTGTCAAATGCAAAAACTACTGCCAGCAACTCTTTCTTTATAGTTGTATAATATACCTGCACTTTAGTTAGAGTTTTACTAGCATAATATATTGTATGAAATACCTTATCATTGCGTTGTCCAAGTACAACACCAACAACATAGTTGCTCACATCACACATCACTTCGAACGGTTAGGACCAATCCAGTGTGATTATAATAGTTGCCTGTACTAACTGTTGCTTAATTTTAACAAATGCTTCTAGACAAGCATCATCGAGAAGAAACTTTTTATTTTGCTCTAACAAGGAGCAGAGAGGTTTTGCTATTTTGGAGAAATCTCGGATGAAACGTCGATAAAATTTGGCATGGTTGAGAAAACTCCTTATTCCCTTGACGTTGGTAGGCGGGGGTAGTTTTTCGATAATCTCTACCTTTTCTTTATCAACATCAAAGCTCTGACAAGATATACGATGGCCAAGGACAATTCCTTTAGTTGCCATGAAGTGACATTTTCCCAGTTTAACACCAGATTGGTGTCTTCGCATCGCTTCAATACTTTGGCTAAATTGTCAACGTATTTATCAAAATTGTGACCATAAACAGAGAAATCGTGCATAAATACCTCCAACGAATCCTCGATCATATTAGAGAAGATGGCCATTTTACACCTCTAGAATGTGGCTGATGCATTACATAAACCAAATAGCATTCGACGGAAAGCAAAGGTTCCAAATTGAAAAGTAAAAGTTGTCTTTGTTGTCCTTCGGTTCCATTGCTATCTGGTTGTAGCCAGAGTATCCATCAAGAAAACATTAACAGGCCTTACCAACTAGCCTATCCAACATATGATCAATAAATGGAAGTGGGAAGTGATCTTTCTTTGTGGCAGCATTTAAACGACGGTAATCCATGTATAGTCCCCAACCTATAGCAATGCTAGTAGGGATTAGTTCATTTTTATCATTGCTTACCACCATGATGCCGCTCTTCTTTGGCACACATTGGATCGGGTTCACCCATTTACTGTTTAAGATTGGGTAGATTATGACTGCATCCAGCCATATTTCTTTGCTCTTGTCTCATCCTTCGAATAGTTCTTTCAATTTTTGGATAAAAACTAACAATATTATTAAGATTTCTCCTCGTGGACATAAAACACTTTTAAAAAATTGAGAAAAAAATAAAACAGATTAGTAACAAATAAAAGTTCGAAAATAAATAATAATTACAACTACAAAAATAAATATCAAACAAACGCCATCCCTGGCAACGGTGCCAAAACTTGATCATGCTATAAAAGTCACAGCAATAATGTGCAAGCAAACACTGGCGATACAGGTATAATAGACAGAGTCTGTCGGATATCGATCCCACGCGGATAGTGTTCTTATTGCTTAAATTTTTCGAAGCAAAAGTAGTTAAAATAAGAAGAATTGTTAAGAGTAATGTCAGTGCAATTAAGTCAAGGCTGCACAAATAAAAGAGTTAAAACTACCAGCGCAAATATTGTAAAACTGTAATAAAGATTGTCAAAGCAATTTAATAGAAGATGAAATGAATATTGAATATGTTTTGTGAATGTAAATTAAGAGAATTAAAGAAGTAAAACAATTGTAAAGGAATGGGGGATCCCTGATTTGGTAAGTTGGCAAATACTAAAGGTGACTACAAGGTAACTAGTAGATAAATTGTCGCAATTAAGTTCTATGAGATCTCACTACTTTCGACTTCTCTGTTTAGCAAAGACCCAAACACTCAGATTAGCCACACCTTCCAGTGCTGACAATGCTTTGCATTTGAGAACAAGTGGCCAAAATTTCTTCTTGTCTCAAGCAACTTCCATTGTATTGCTTGTTGATCTAACTTTGTCACTGCCCCTTCTAGTGACTGTGACTTCAATAGCACTTTCGTGGTCAAAATAGTTATATCCAAAGATAAACAAAGAAGAAGAATTGAGTAGAAATCAAAGTAGATCTAACATAAATAGGTACTTCCATGCACAATTAAAGTCAACAGAATTTATCAACATTCAAGAGGAATTAAAGAAAAAATTGAAGCATTCTATTCCTAGCTTACTAGAATCCTTCTGTAATTGCTCCTCTTGCATCACACTTAGACACTCCTCGTCAGAAGTAGTTTCCTTCTTGTTGCATCAGATCACCCTCCTAGAAAGTTAAGCTTCCATGACAGCTTACTTATGAAAGAATCAGAAAAAATATTGATTAATTTCTTCACGAGCTTCTCCCTCTTCTTCTCTCTCTCCCTTCTATTCATCTTTACTAGCAAGTACAGGTGTCCTCCTTTTCTCAGATCTAACTTCCTTGTAGCTGTACAAGTTAGTTACTCTAGTTGTACACTCAAGCAGATTTGGTTTATGCATTAGGAAGTTGCAGGTTGTCGCGACATTACTGGACGTAAATTTATATTTTTATTCGCTGCGACAACTTGAAATTTTCATGTGTTGGTGCTTCTGGATATGTTTAGCAGTTTAAAGTCCTTGATACAATCTAAAAGTGTTCATGCGATGACATATTTAGGCGCAGTTCTATAACGAACTTGTGGCTATAGCTCTGAACGCTTTCCTTCTTCGATCTTCTACGATGGATTCCTATGCTGACATCTTTAGACGCTAAAACTAATACTAAATGCAGTGACATTAGTAGTACAAATGGGATAAAATGAAAGAAAATAAGACCATACAACACTAACTTAGAAAATGTAATTACTAAGTATAAAATGCTAAAAATTTATGCCAAATATGATACAAAGGGAACAAATTATACTCTAATTAGGGAGAATTTAATGATATTTTCTAATGCTATCAATAGGATTTGGTTTTGAAGCTTCACTCCATTCCACTGTGACCTCAAGGACATTGAGATCTACCTTGTTGTTTAACCCAATCCACTGTAACCTCATGGGTATGGGGTTTGGTGTTTACTCTGTGCATCACACCATTTTGTGGGGAATGAAACCTATAGAATATGCTTCTATGAACCTCTATGCAGGCCAAATTATTAGGATGCCATGATTAGAATAGGTCAAATACTCCAAACTAAATGAATGCACATGATGTTGGTATGAATGTCAGATTCAAAAATGATTTTATTTCTTTTTTTATTCGTCCTTGGATTGACACTATTTGTCGTTTGTCCAAGTTCCATCACTGGTGTGCTACCTTATCTTCTTCTATGTCTTTGATCAGACTTCAGAGTATTCTTAGTTTGAACTACTTGTTTCAAGTTTGGTCCTTTTAACTAGTGGTCCTATTTTAGGTCCCCGTACCATTTAAGAATTTTCCAGAGTGATATGTGTAGATCCTTGTATGTTTTATAACATTATTCAATTATCCGTTATTTTAATGCAAAAATGCTTGAACAAGGCTGTGAAAGAATAAGGTCGATTTTTATTGAAGACAAAATTCAAAGGAAAGAATTGAAAAATGGCAGACATTGGTCATAGAAAAAATTGCCAAATATAAACAAAAACAATATTAGGTGCCCTAGATATCAAAGTATGAGCTTCTGTGAGTCGACACTATTCTGAGCTTGATATGTGTCTAGAAAACCTACAGTGCTTTGTCGATGTCCAAAGACGTAAAGTTTTTCTATCTTCTTACGTTTGAGGTAAATAATCATTTCGAGTCCATTCTTTGCTCCAAATTTTAGTCGCCCTTTCTAGGTTTTCATCTCAAAATCCCTTTGGTTTCAAGACGCCCTTCGCGGGTTTTGATCTTGACCTCTCATTTTTCTCTTTTTATTATTTCTTCTTCTTTTTTTCTTTTTTTTCTTTTATTTGGGTTTCAAGATGCCCTTTGCGGGTTTTCATCTCGACCTCCTCTTTTTTTAAGGGAAATACTTCTTCACCGAATCTGAATTGACGGGATTATGCAGATATTTGCCATCCATTTCAGTCAGAATGAGGGCTCCTCCATAGAAGGCTTTTTTCACTATATAAGGTCCTTCCCAATTGGGCATCCATTTTCCTCAGAAATCTTTGTATATGGATAGTATATTTTTCAAAACTAGATCTCCTTCACAGAATTCTCTAGGACGGACCTTTTTGTCATTAGCTCTCATCATTCATTTTTGATACATTTGACCATGATAGCTCTTAATCTTTTCTCTTCAATCTAGTTTAGCTAATCATATCTGGCTTGGAGCCATTTTGCCTCAAATAACTAATTTTGACAAGACTCGGAGAGAAGGAATCTCAGCCTCAATAGGCAAACTGCCTCCATCCAATACACTAGTGAGAATGGTGTAGCTCCAATAGAAGTTCTGACTGAGGTTCTATAAGCAAAAAAGGCAAACGGTAACTTCTCGTGCTAATCTTTATAGGTTTTTATAATCTTTTAAATGATCTTCTTGATGTTTTTATTAGTCGCCTCCTCTACCCCATTCATTTTTGGTTGATAGGGAGATGAATTGTGATGTTTGATCTTGAATTGATTACAAACCTCTGCTATCATGCTATTATTCAAATTCAATGGATATGATCCTTTTTGGCATCCCATATTAGTAGAAATCTCTCTTTTCAAGAATTTGCTAATTGTAGACTTCGTGATGTTGGCATAGGAAACAACTTCTACACACTTGGTGAAATAATCGATAACCACGAAGATGAATCTATGCCCATTGGAAGCCTTTGGTGAGATTGGTCTAATGACATCCATTGCCCACATAGAAAAAGGCAATGGAGAAGTCATGACATGAAAATGCGATGGTGGTACGTGGATTTTATCTCCGTAGATCTGACATTTGTGCCATCTCTTAGCATAATTGATGCAATCACCTTTCATAGTTGACCAATAGTATGCAGATCTCATAATTTGCCTAGCCCTTGTGAAACCATTGGCATGTGTTCCACAAACACCCTCATGGACCTCTTCTAGGATTTTTCTGGCTTCGCCTACGTCAACACATCTTAGTAATACTTGATCTTTTCTCCTTTTATACAAGATTTCCCTGTCTAGGACATATTCATTTGCGAGCCTTCTTATTGTCCTTTTATCATTTTCAATAGCTTGCTCAGGATACTTGCAGTCTTTTACATATTGAAGGATATCTTGATACCAAGGACAATCACCCCTTTTTCTTCTTCTTCAATGTCATAACAACGAGCTAGAGCCTCATAAATGCTCAATTGAATGAGTTTTAGATCTTTTGGCCTGTTTACTTTAATCATCGAGGCTAGTGTAGCTAGAGCATCCGCCATTTGATTTTTGTCTCGTGGGAGGTAATGGAATGTGACATCATCAAACTCTTTAATTAACTCAAAAACTAACTTCGGTAATTAATCAGCTTGGAAGCTCTTGTTTCCTATTCTCTTTTGAGTTGATAAATTACTAGTGCAGAATCCCCATATATATCCAAAACTTTGATCTCTCATTCTATGACTACACGGATTCCCATGATACATGCTTCATATTCTGCCATGTTATTTGTATAATCGTAGTTAAGTTTACTAGTGAAAGGATAATGGTGTCCTTTTTGTGATACCAAGATTGCCCTAACCATTACCCATGGCATTTGAAGCACCATCAAAATTTAATCACCAAGGATGTTCTACTACGGTTCCCCCTTCAGTAGTTGCAACGTACATTAAATCCTCATTTGGGAAGTTAAAATTTATTGGCTCGTAGTCCTCTAGAGCTTTCCTGGCTAGGAAGTCTGCTATCGCACTTCCTTTTACTGCCTTTTGGTTTACATAGACTATATTGAACTCAGAAAATAGGATTTGCCACCTAGCCATTCTTCCAGTCAGTGCAGTTGACTCCATCACGTATTTAAGAGGATCTAATTTCGAGATTAGCCAGGTCTTGTGGTACAACATGTATTGTCTTAATCTGCGAGTAGTCCAAACTAAGGTGCAGTATAGTTTTTCAATCGGGGAGTATCTTGTTTCACAGTCGGTAAACTTTTTGCTAAGGTAATATATCGCTCTTTCTTTCTTTCTTTCTTTCTTTCCAGACTCGTCATGTTGGCCTAGTACGTATCCCATAGAACTTTCAAAAACTGTCAAGTATAGGATCAATGGTTTATTAGGACTTGGCGGCATTAGGATTGGATCATTGGACAAATAATGTTTGACCTTGTCAAACGTCTTCTGGCATTCGTCGTCCCACACACCTGGGTTGTGCTTCCTAAGAAGACGAAAGATGGGATCACATTTTTCAATTAACTGTGAGATGAATTGAGCAATGTAATTTAATCTCTCTATGAAACCTTGAACTTCTTTTTGTGTACGGAGTGGTGGTAACTCCTGTATGACCTTGACCTTATTTGGATCAATCTCAATTCCTTTCTTGCTGACCATGAAGCTTAACAACTTGCCTGAAGTAGATCCAAAAGTGTACTTTGTTGGGTTCAACTTCAGCTGAAATTTCCTCAATCTTAAAAATAGCTTCCTTAGGATCCTCACATATTCTTCCCTTGTTTTGGATTTTACAATCATATCATCGACATAAACATCGATTTCCTTGTGTATCATATCGTGAAATAAAGTCACCATAGCTCTTTGATATGTTGTCCCCACATTTTTAAGTCCAAATGGCATCACTTTATATCAAAATGTTCCCAACATTAAGACGAACATAGTCTTCTCCATATCTTCAGGATCCATTTTTATTTGGTTGTATCCGGAGAAATCGTCTGTGAAGGAGAATAGTGAATGACCTGCCATATTATCTACTAGAGTGTTGATATGAGGTAATGGAAAGTTGTCCTTTGGGCTAGCTTTGTTCAAATATCGATAGTCCTCGTACATACGCACTTTCGTATCTCTCTTAGGAACAGGGACTATGTTGGCTACCCATTCTGAATATTTGACCACTTGAAGGAAACCAGTGTAAAATTGCTTTTTGACCTTTTCTTTTATATTCAATAATACATCAAGTCTCATCCTTCGAAGTGTTTATTGAACAGGCTTGAATTCTTCTTTTATAGGGAGTCTATGTACCACAATGTCAATGCTCAAGCCAGGCATGCCTTGGTAGGACCATGCTTAGACATCTTTAAACTCTTGAAGAAACTCAATAAGATATTTTCTTGTTTCTGTAGAGATGTTTGTTCCAATTTTCACCTCATTCTTTTCATCTTCATTCCCTAAGCTCACGACTTCCACCGACTCCTTATGAGGCAAGATTTGCTTCTCCTCTTGTTCCACCATTCTTAACAAATCAAGAGACAAGTTACAACTCTGATTATCTTCAAGGTCCTGAGGTTCCTCTGAACACATATCTTGCTCAAAATGAGGCTCCGAGTCAGTATCAATGTCACTCATATCATTGAGATCCAAATATCTATTAAAGGAGTAAAAGGGAACCAAAGAACAAAATAATTTTAAGAATGATTGATTGTATGATATGAGTATGAGTATAAATGTTTGTCAAATTGGACAAGAACGAATGTACTTAAGTGATTAATTGTGTAAAACGAATTATTTGTTGAATTGGATAAGAATGAAGGAATAGCTAGCGAAATATTTTCCAAATGGGATAGAAAGTGCATTTTTTCATTAAAGATAATTGATAATGATCATGTTCCCTGTACAAAGGATCCATATTGCTCTCGGGCTTAAAGTAATAGGTGCGTTTTGAGTATTACTCTGAAGAAAACCTAAAGGTTACAAGGAGTTCTTCTACACTCTAATTACTTAGAATGCTTCTTAGGGTGTATGGGCGAATTCCCGACAGATTCCATTCTTTTCCTTCTTCATATATCACATTGATGCTCAGATTCCTTATGGTTCCTTTAGTCTCGATTATCATCCTTTTTTTCACCCTCCTTTATCCTGAGTTGATTATTCCTCCAAATATGAACTTTTTAGATATGTGAGGAAAGATCATCGACTCTCACTTGATCTCCTTCCCGGTTAATCTCACTCTCCTCCTTTCCTGTTTTCTTTCCAACTCCTTTTTATTTTATCTTGCATCTAGTTTGTACCCCAAGCTGAAACGATGTCATTTTTCTATTAGCATTGACACATTGACTCTCTCTTGGAGGCATTTTCCAAGCCTTTTCCTAGCAATGCTCCATTTCTAACCATTAATCGTAGGCCCATCCTTGTAGTTGGAGACAACCTTGGTATAGGGACCTTGTTTCCTTTAGCAATAAAGGTTACGTTGATGAATTCTAACGAGCGAAAAAAAATCTATGGTCTCTTGATCTGCCCCTACGTAGGGTGCATCACTTGTTACTGATGCAATGATATCTTCTTTGGTGTTTATGGTGACCAATTGTCCTTCACTTACTAGTTTCAGCTTCTGATGTAGCGATGAAGGTACTACCCCAGCTAAACGAATCCAAGGTCTTCCTAACAAACAATTATAGGTTGGCTTGATGTCCATTACTAAGAAGTCCATCTCATACGTGTTTGGGCCAATCTAAAGTGGTATCTCAATCTTGTCCATTTCTCTTCTTTTAGTCCCATCAAATGCTCTTACTATATTATTGCACAGTTTCATGTGAGAGTTGTCAATTGGTCACCGCTTTAAAGCAGCCAGCAGTAACACATTCAAAGTAGAGCTATTATCTATGAGTACCTTAATCAATGTGTACCCTTTGCAACGAGTAGTAATGTGTATGACCTTTGTTGATCCTAGTCCTCTTGATGGTATCTCATCGTCGCTTAAGAAAATGAAGTTGCCGGTACTCATGTTATTGATTAAGCGGTCCAGCTTATTGAGATATCATTAGCCATGTACGTTTCATTTAGCACTTTCATTAATGCACTACGATGGGCCTCTGAGTTTAAAAGTAAGGCCAAAATCGATATACGGGTTGGCTGTTTATGTAATTGTTCCACTACACTGCACTCACCGTGTTTTAGGAATTTTGAAAATTCCTTTGCTTCCTTCTCTGTTACGGGCTCATTTATTGGTAGCTCAGGTTCGTTAATCCTTCTCTCCTTAGGCTTAACCATCAATGATTTTCCTTTATTCACTTCTTTTTCCTTGTCAGTTGGATCATAACACCTCCCACTATGAGTGACAAGGCTCACATCATGCTATAGTTCTTCCTCCTTTGGCACCGTTACGTTACAATTATAGTTCCACGAAACTCTTTTGTTATCCTTATATGCAAATGCTGTAGGTTTCTGTATAATGACACGTGGTGCCATTCACTCTCCCATTTCAATGCCCTTTAGCTTGGAAATAATTACTATCGGGCGATTAACCCCATAGGTTTTTGTTGTTTTCTCCTCAGAAGCGTAAACATCTTTCACTTCTCCTTCTTCTTCGAAAAACTCCAACTCTTTGCTGTCCATTAAATTTCGTACCAATGCCCTGAATTCTACATAGTTATGGATTCTATGCCTTTCAATGGCATGAAATTCAGAATAACTCTCTACCCCTGTTACTATGTCCTCTCTTTTTTGTACGATTAAACCCCATATTGATCATTTGCTGCCAGACCCATTTCAAAGGAGAATTGACTTCTTTAATATCAGATTTGGTCTTCTTGCTCCTTTCCTCCACTATCGCATTCGCCCCTTGATCAGGATGATAGGTAAAGGATTTTCGTCTACATTGGGTCTTGACGGTTCATTGAATCTTAAAACTCCTACTCTAATGTGTCTTTCAATAAGCATTTTTAAAGCAAAGCAGTTCTCTATAGAATGCCCTGCTATTCCTACATGACACTCGCAATGAGCATTTTGCGTTGTACCATATTAGGAATGGAGGTTTTAGTGGCTCTAGATATATCGGTGATACGACATGGGCATCAAATAATTTCTAGTAAAGTTCTTTGTATGTCATAGAGATGGGAGTGTATTGAGTTCTTTCAATATTCTGCCTCGAGCTTGATTCTTGTTTTGTAGCGTTTTGATAATTGACATTAGTGCTTTTGATTGTGACACCATGATTAGTTTTGCATAATTTGACCTATACATGCCCACATTATTTACTTCGGCATCCTTTTTTCTGGGAGCAAACCTTCTGGTGCTTTCTCCAGCATTAATCTTTCCATTTTTTATTGCCTCTCAATCATTTCTCCTGGTATGACCATATCGGAGAAACTTTTGGTAGCATTCCTTAACAAATGCTTAAGGTAAGGTGCTTTTAAAGTGTTGACTAAGAGCATAATTGTCTCTTTTTCATTTAGCGATGGTTGAAATTGAGTTGCTATGTCTCTCCATCTTTAGGCATACTACCTGAAGCTTTCACTTGACTTTTTCTCCATATTTTGTAGCGTGATTCTGTCAGGGGCTATGTCAGTAACATGGCCATACTGTTTCATAAAAGATTGAGCCAAGTCCTTCCATGAACTAATCTTTGCATGATTTAGTTGATTGTACCATCTAGCAGCAGATCCTTTCAGATTGTCTTGGAAGTAGTGGATCAACAGTTGGTCATTATGGACGTACCCCGTCATCTTTCTGTAGAACATGGTAATATGAGCCTTTGGGCAGCTCATAACGTTGTACTTTTCAAATTTTGGAGCCTTGAATTTGGGAGGGAGTACTAGGTCTGGGACCAAACTTAATTCTTTAGCGTCTATCCCACAAAAGATTTCAACTCCTTGCATTGCTTGGACATTTTCTTCCAACAGTTTGTAACTCTCTTCTAATTATTTGAAGAGATCCATTCTCGCTATTTCATCAAAGTAGGGGACGTCAAGATTCGTGATGTTATCTCTTGAGTTGGATCTTGATCCCATTGGGCAATTAGTTGGCCTTGAAGTTCTAGTAGGATGTTGTTGTGCTCTTATGGTAACAGTAGCTCCTCGTGTGTACATTTCTGGTGGAACTTTGTTATGGGGAGGTGTATAGCCTAGGTGGTGAATGGGATATTCGTTTTCTTCAGTAAGATTTATTGTAAGACTTTTCCCTTTATCAGCCCCGCATTTCATCATTTGGGCTAACTGACTTATCATGTCCTTTTGTGCTTTGATAATTTGGTCCTTCATTTCTTGATGCATCTTGCCATTTGGTGTAGTAATTGGGCTTGCATTTGTTCTTGCATGTCCCTTTGAGTTTGTTCAAGTCTTTCTATACTCCGATCCATCACTTTAGTTTTATTGCGGGTACTGTAACGGTGTGGGTTCTCAATGGTTTTCGATATAACTAGTACAATTTTAATTAATTAGGGATATCTCTTGGAATTTGATGCATGTTAATAAAATGCGATGCTTATGAATGCATGTATGCATAAGAAGGGTATTGACTCTTAATTGAAATTCATTAGAAAACTCACTAGATAAAAATTCCTTTACATAAGACAAATTTACATATATGGTTTTGCCCTAATGCTCAAAGCCTTAATTTTTACTAAGAAGCCTTGCTAGTTTTTGACCCCGATCTGACTTTGACTTGTACTACACACTTAATACATCGACTTCAACCGCTAGTGTTTGTAAGTGATCGACCACTACCCGCACTTGGGTCGAAGCTTCGCCCATAACATAATCTCTATCTCGAACTTGTCTCTGAGCATGTTAAAGGTGCCATTCCTTTGTTTCCAAAGTCCTCTCAAGAATCTTAGTTCGTATCTCACTATTCTATAATTAGGCCTTGATTTCTTCCAATATTTTCTTGAACCCCACATTCTTGGCTCTACTCGCTTTCAGTTTTGTTATCGAGTTACAACTATAATGTCTATGCAAGAATTTTTCTAACTCCTTTACTCGGGCCTTAATCGGTGTTTTTACGACATAACGATTGTGCAAACGTACACACGTCGATGCAAGTATAGTTGATAGACAAATCTATCGGATATCGATCCCTCGAGGAATGGGTTCTTGATGTCCAAATGTCGGAGCAATCAATATTAAAACTAAGTGTAATGTGAGTACTGATGTCAGTGCAATATGTCAGATCTGCACACTAAAATTAGATATCAACGTCAATGTAATCAAAGTCAAATGTCAGGTGTTAAATGTCAATGTACTAAAGTAAATCAAATGTGTTGAGTACTGAATATTTAAATTGCATAAAATGTAAAAGTGATCAAGTGTAAAGGGTAGAATGGTTCACTGATTCTGCTAAGTTGCAACACTGGATGCGTTGACAAGGTAGAGTATAGATGAATTGTCGTTGCAATGACGTCCCTTTGAGTTCTTACCAACAAAAGCTCCCTACTTAATCCCGACTTAAATACCTACAATCACTCCACCTCTCGGTGCGAGCAATGATGTGTATCCAAGAACAAGTAATTGGTTCTTATCCCAGTCCTGAGCAGCTCTCACTTAACCCACTTGTCAACCTAACCTATCACCGCATCTCTCGATGTCGGCGCACTGCAATTTCACTCTCGTGCTTAAAGTCGTTAAATCCAAGAACAAACAGAAAAGCAGTGTAAAATAAGAATCAAAATGATATAACATTAAAAGACACTCGTATTCATTTAATATCATTAGAATCCATCATCGTTTAAGAAGAATTAAAGAGTACAACGAAGCTTACTATCTCTAGACTACTAGGTCTACTCCCTAATTGTTCCTCTTGTGTCGTATCAAACACCTTCTCGTTAGAAGAAACTATAGACTTGCTTCATTAGCTTTCCAATTCCCAGCTCAAATCTCCAAAATCACATAGAAATTGTAGAATTTAATCCCTTAGCTCATGATGATGTCTTCATTCTTTGTTCGTCTATTTATAACCTCCAAAATGTTGTAAGTTTCAGCCTTCATTCCCAGATCCAGATCTAGATTTTTGCAGCTGTAAAAATTAGTTAGAGTACAACTGTGCACTCACGCAGTTCTAGCATGTTCTTCAAAGTTCTGTAAATTGTCGTTGTATCACTAGACGCATTCTGAAATCACAATTGTAGCGGCATTTTTGAAATTCCTGCGTTGGTGCTTCTAGCTGTGGATTCAGCTTGATCCTACGCATTCAAGGTTTAGTTGCATTGTGACGACATCTCTTGGTCGTAATTACCAGCTGATCTTATGACTACATTCTTCTAGTATTAAGCTTTTAGACTGAGTTCCTGCGCTGACAATATTAAGACGCAATATATCGGCTGCTTGCGTCGACATTAGTACAAAAATGGATAAAATTAACAAAAATTTAAACTAACAACAATGAGTTCGAAAATATGAAAATTAAATATGAAATGTTAATGATGCATGCTAAATGAAATACAAAAGAGACAATTAAGACACTAAATTAGGGAGAAAATCTATGTCATTTGTAATACCATCACACCCTCAAACTTGAGTTTTTACTTGTCCTCAAGTAAACAAAAATTAACAAAGTAATAATTAGAAATGTCACCGCAATCATTATTCATACAACTTAAATCCTTTAAATTCCTAATGTGTAAATTGCATACATATAATAGAATGATGCGCTGACAATTCATAGCTATGAACAACTTAAAACTGCAACTTCATCAATGTTAGTATCATGCATTGAATCTTAACCTTTCTTGAACCATTTCAGCAATTTATTCTTTTTTTTTCTTTTTCTCATTTTCTTCTTTTTCAAGTGGCTGAGAGATGTCATTACATTATTCTACCTTTATTCCTAGCCAGTAACGATGGGGTGCAACAAACCCCTAGGAGGCATTTAATTGCGCTAACACACACTCTTGCAATTACAGCCTTTGGCTAGATGAATTTTCTTTTTTAAGTCTACAGCAGAGTGTTCTCCCTTAAAAGTCACAATGCACTCATAATGGAGTGTCTTTTATTAATAAAATGTCACTGCATTGTTAGTTAGTTCAAGATTCAATACCAATACTATTCATTCATTACTGAAGCAATTTCAATTATTCATTCAAAAATAGCAAACTCATCATTCATTCATATTCATCCAATTTCTACATTAGCATTCAAACAATTCCAGAATTACGCATAAAAATAAAATTGTGGGCACATTTCTGTTAAAATTTTGTAAATTTTTATTAACTAAAGAAATAAAATAAAAGTTAAACATGAAGGTGTAGTTGCATTTCCAATTCACATTAGCTTCCCCCCCAAACTTAATGTCTGCATTGTCCCTAATGCACTGATAATAGTTATACATATATAATAGAAATGCAGCTATAATAAGCTAAACTAAAATGAATGCAATGATAATTAAAATGTAGGCATAATAAGAATGCATGAAAAATAACTAAAAAGAGATGTACCAACTTACTCAGCAGCAGTCGATGCAGAGGCTGTTTTGGTCTTCTTATTTTTCTTTTTCGGGCGCTCTTCCTCGTCATGGTGTTTCTTCTTTTTCTTGTCCTTGCACCTCTTCTGCTTCTTATCCTTTGAACCAATAGGCTCGGTAGATTGCTCCTCCTCAGCAGGTTGGGTGATGGCCTCATCAGTTGTCACCTCTGATGGGTGGATTTCAACGAGTGGTGCTATGTAGAGCATAATAACTAGAGGATTCAGTTCCTCTATCTCACCAATGACAACCTTAGCTAGGCTCGCAATCGGTAGAGCCTCCTTTGAGCTGGATGCTCCCATAATATCCTCAATGATCATTGTTAGGGCATTAGTTTCTTTATCCACCTGTACCTCGGTAAGTTCTTCTTCTTTTTCTTCTTCGTTCTCTTCTTCGTCTTGATCCTTTTCCTGATTACCTTCTTGATTTACCTCTTGTTCTACACTCAACTCATTTTCAACTGGACCAGTGTCAGTGTAATTGACTGCATCGACATCTTCTTCCAGAACGTCTGCCTGTGACTCCTCGCCATCCTTATTATCGTCAGAAATATGGATCCGAGTTGGTGCAGGGGTAGGCCTACCATCAAGGGTAGGCTGCTTGGAAGATGAATACTTCATCGGCAGTAGATAGATGGGAAATTTAGGAAATCTAGCTGTGGGGTCTAGCTGATCTGACTTAATGCAACGATAAGGGCTTCGTTCCACACCTTGGTGTATGCATAAAACTTGTAGAGTAAAAAATCCATGTCGTCAATGATGCTATCAGTGTGAATAGAATGCATGTTGAGGCGGTCTGAACTTCCATCAATGCCAGCTCCTTTGCTATTTGGGTCTCTATCGGCGCATCAGTTTTGTCAGCCTTCTTCTTACCCTTTCCTTTGTCCTTCTTCTTGGGGATCTCTTTGGCCGCTGGGGTGTTTTGGCCTCGTTTCATCCTCTGAACAGAAATATCATTGATTGGTCCTTTGTTGTCCAAGACCTGCTCATCATCTTTGGGCACAATGTGTCGTATAAGCTCCTCAATGTCAATGTGTCAGTGGTGCAAAATGGAATGTAGCATACACATACGGTCCAATGTAACCATAGTGCTGTGGGTAGAAGGCATAACACGGCTGTGGATGAAATGAAACCATACCTTGCAAAAGATTGTAAGGTACCGCAAATGCATTATATAATTGTGAAACCCATTGCTCGTCCATGTAACGCCATTGATGCAGAGATCGTTCACCATTTGGGCCAAACAATCATCATCCAAATGGTACATAAAGGTTGTGTGGTCATCTACTCGTTCTAGAAATCTCAACAGTACGTTAATCTGTGCAGCACTCCACGAAACTAGCCCTTCTCGAACAAAGACAAATTCCTGCTCTTGGTCCACCAGATTCGTATAAAACTCGCTCACCATTATGGGAGAGTAGCCAGAAGGATGACCACAAAAATATTCCCATCCGAGGCGGCTGATGGTTCGATGAATTTGTTTCCCTAGGGTTTGATGTGGAGACAGTTGGAGACCCTATTCGTAGTGAATATTGCATTTTAGCATAACATTATGGTACCAATCTTTGGCTGTAGTTGTTAAAAATAAAATCTGGCCTGGGGATGAAGGTGTTGGTGTCACGGACGGAACTGCAGTAGGAGTAATCAGAGTGCTCTTGGAGGGTTTAGGAGTGTTTTCAAAAGCATGGGGTTTAGCCATGGTGAGAAGAAAAGAACTTTAAGAAGTTTCACAGAAAGAAAGATTGCTTCTGAGATCAGAAAAGAAAATATGTAGACAATGAAAGAGAAGAGTTGCAGTAATAATGGTGAATGTGAAGAGAAAAGGTAATTGCAATGAGAGGTTTTATAACCTAGGCATAATGAGTGGAAAAACATGGGGAAACCTTGTGTCTGCAGCCATTAATTTTCAGGCTACAGATTGTACTGATCCGTTTTTATCCAACGGCTAGGAGAGAAAGAAATCAACCAGCGCGACTCTTGCTGAAAATAAATGTTGACTCATCGTAGAATGCGTCGACAATATGTGTTTCAATGCTTCGAAAAATTGTGATTTTTATTTCTATAAGGAATTTAAAACAACACAAAGAAAAGTGAAACAATTAAAAGTAAATAAAGGAATGCATCGACATTATTTAAATGCCACCAAGTTGACGACTTCGTCTGGTTCTCGAACTTTTGGGCTCCCATAATGTTTAGGATGTTGGCCATTTACTTTAAATTGTTGTTTATCCTTTAAGTTTTTGATTGTCACCGTACCACTTTGGAATGCTTCGACAACTTTAACTGGGCCTGACCATCTCGATCTCAATTTTCCTGGATGCAATTTTAAACGTGAGTTAAATAAAAGTACCAACTGACCAGGATGAAATTGTCGATGCAAGATGATGTTGTCATGCCATCTCTTTGTCTTTTCCTTGTATATCGCCACATTCTCATAAGCATTGCATGGAATTTCTTTTAATTATCTGATATCCAACAATCTTTTCTTTCCAGCAGCATCATATTCTAAATTCACCTGTTTAATTGCCCACATGGCCTTATGTTCAAGTTCGATAGGTAGGTGACAAGACTTTCCAAACACTAGTTGGTATGGTGACATCCCCAACGGGGTTTTGTAAGTGGTACGAAGAGCCCACAATGCGTCATGTAGCTGAGCAGACCAATCCTTCCTAGATGGATTAACCACCTTCTCAAGTATGTTTTTAATTTGATGATTGGATACTTCGGCTTGAGAGTTTGTGGGTGATATGTGGTGGTCATACGATGCTTCACACCATATGGCTTTAATGTAGTTGCCACTTGGTTATTATAGAAATGAGTGCCTTGGTCTCTTATCAACGCTCTTGGTGTTCCAAACCTTGTGAGGATGTATGTGTGAAAGAACTTTAACCAAGCATCGTCTTTTGGCACCACAATAGCTTCAATCCACTTTGAGACGTAGTAAACAACTTCTAAGATAACACATTTCCAAAAGAGTTTTGAAATAGCCCTATAAAATCTATACCCCAGAAATCGAAAAGCTCTACGTCAACAACTTCTAAGATATACACATTTCCAAAAGAGTTTTGAAATGGCCCCATAAAATCTATATCCCAGACATCGAAAAGCTCTACCTCCATGATGGGTTGTTGGAGCGTCTCATTGCATCGAGATATGGATCTAGTGCGTTGACAACAATCACATAGTTGTACGAAATTATGGGCATCTCGAAACAAATTGGGCCAATAAAATCCTGATTGCAGGACCTTTGCAGCAGTCCTTGTTCCACCAAAATGACCTCCATAAGGGGCATCATGGCAGTGTCGTAGGATTGACATCATTTCTTCTTTAGGTACACAATGACAGATAATATTGTCGGCGCATACCTTAAATAGGTATGGCTCGTTCCAATGGTATTTGGTAGCATCACGTATGAACTTGATCTTCCTCTGACCAGTCGCACTCATAGGTAGCTTTCCACACACAAGGTAATTGACAACATCAGCATAACATAGTGATGCGTCGACAAAAAATAATTGCTCATCAGGAAATGGTCGACCATCTGGTTTGTTTGCTCGTTCTCACTCCCAATTTCAAGTCGAGACAAGTAGTCAGCTACTTGATTCTCAGATCCTTTTCTATCTCTGATTTCGATATCAAATTCTTGGAGGAGTAGGATCCATCTGATGAGTCTAAGTTTGGCATCTTTTTTGTCGAAAGGAATCTCAATGCTGAGCGATCCGTGTAAACTGTAGTCTTTACACTGACAAGATAGGAACGAAACTTGTCAAATGCAAAGACTACTACTAGAAACTCCTCCGTGTAAACCATTTAATGATTTCCTTTTTTACCACTTCTTTCATTTTCATTGAGTTGTCTTTGTTGTTCAATTTATTGCTTCCCTTCATCTTCTCGCCATATCTTATTCATGTAAAAAGAGGGACTGATGCCTCTAATATCTACGATGCTCCAAGCTATGGCTCCTTTGTGTTCTTTCAGAATTGTGATAAGCTTATCTTCTTGCATTGCATCGAGGGATGCATTGACAATAATAGGTAGCGTCTCGTTGTCACCAAGGAAGACAAATTTCAAATATATTGGTAATGGTTTTAACTCCAAGGTAGGAGCTTGTTTGACAGATGGTTTAAACACCAGGATTTGCCAATTCTGACGCAGCTCTCAATTGTTAACCTTCTATTTGTCGACACAGTTATCTAAAATGACATTGGTAGATGTCGTCGCATCATCATCAGACAGTGCTAAACTTCTTGTATTAAATTCTTCTAGAATAATCTCGTCCAACATGTCAATTTGGTGACATTGTTCATTAGATCCAAACGATGATGCTTCAAACACACTAATGGTTACCTGGTCATCATTATTACACATATCAAGTTCTCCTTTGAAAACGTCGATAACTGTTCACCCCATTGCTAGAAATAGCCTCCCAAGAATTATGGGTACCTCATTATCTGCTTCGCAGTCTAGGATGATAAAATCAGTAGGGAACACCAACTTATCAACTTGAACAAGAACATCTTTGATTTATCCTTCCGATTATGCTAAAGATCTATCCGCTAGTTGCAATGTCACCATAGTGGGCTTCATCGAACCTATTTCTAATTTCTTAAAAGTGGACAAAGGCATCAAGTTAATACTTGCTCCTAACTCACATCAAGCCTTACCTAAATAATGATTCCCGATGGAGCATGGAATAGTGAAGCTGCCAGGATCTTTCATCTTGATTGGTAACTTGTTTGTAAGCACAGTGCTGCATCCCTCTGTGAGTGTAATCATCTCAATATCGGACAATTTCTTTTTCTTTGATAACAACTCTTTCATGTATTTCCCATAACTGGGTATCTGAACACGAGCGTCTATTAGAGATATATTAATAAGCAATTGTTTCAAAGTAAAAACAAACTTTTGATAATCTTTATCATGGACTTTCTCTTTGAATAGTTACGGAAATGGCATAGGTATGGTTGTAGTGGGTTGTTGTGGATAACTCAATAGTATCGATACTGGTTGTTGCATCGACAACTTTCTTGGGCAAACTGCAGGCATGGATGTCTCTACAGTTGGTTCCTAAGCATTAATTTTTGCTTGACGTCCTTCAGTTGCATCCTCCTCTTGTTATTGTGGTTCAGATGCATCGACATGGTCTTTATCAGAAACGCTTGGTCCCACCATTTATTTTCCACTCCTTTGCGTGATTTCTTTGCAATGCTCTTTCCCCCTTTATGTTGGATTCTCAGTATCACTATGCAGAGATCCTATGATCTAGTGCTGAGATTAAAAGCCAACTGACCGAGCTGGGCTTCCAATGCTCGTATAGAGGAAGAGTTGCCTTGCACTATTGCTTCAGTTCTTATGATATGCTTGCACATCATTGCTTCAAGAGAGGCCATAGGATCCGACTTAGGTTGAGAAAACTTCTACTGTTGATGCTGGTGATGTTGTCCTTGCATTTGTGCTAATATAGACTGTTATGGCTATAATTGCAATTGTGGTTGCATCTAACTTTGTGACTGTACTTGTTCAGAATGAGAATTTATCTATGAACTCTAATGATAATTCTGCTGCGGATTGGCATTATAAACCCCCTTGATTTAAAGAATTTTCATATCTATATGTGGAAGTATTTTTATTCCCCTAAGGTTGTTGAGAATGATTGTTGTATGAGTTACTAAATGAACCCTCTCGAATGTTGTTAACATAATACGCATTTTCTGCATGTTGTAAGCAATCTTCATAGCTATGATTATCGCTGTAAGTCTCACAGGAAAATATCAGCGCATCCAATTGCTGGGCTACTTGTATGGAGCAACTTCAATTGTTCCTTTCATATTCTTTATAATGTTGGTCAGTGAAGATACTTGCGCTGATAATGCAAAAATAGCATCTAATTCAAGAACTCCAAGGTTAGTTTTCACATGTCCAAAACGAGAGCTTGAATATTGGTAGTCATTCTTGTCAATCCTCTTTAGAATTTGAACAGCTTCATTGTAAGTACAATCCAACAATAGACCATTAACCGACGCGTCGACAAGATTTCTTATTTGAGCATTCAAACAATTGTAGAAGATCTCTATTTAGGTCTCTTACTGAATTTCATGCATTGGGTTGCATCAAAGCAAAGTTTTGAAATGCTCCCATGTTGTATGTAATTCTCATGATCAAGCTATTGATATGCAGTGATGTCATTACGCAACCTTGCGTTCATTGTCGGTGGGTTGAAACGTAAAACAAACTGTGTTGCTAATGCATTCCAAGATGTGATAGATCCTGTCGACAATCCTAAGAACCATGTTCTTGCTTTACCCTGCAACGAATAAGGAAATAATTGCATTTTCAAGGCATCATCAGGGACACCATGTTGACTAAAGGATGCACAAATAAGCAAAAATGATTTCAAATGTTCTCGTGCGTCTTCATACGGAAAACTAGAATATTGCCCATTTGAGTTGAGCATCTGGAACATCATGGGTTTTAGTTCAAAATTACCAGCCTGGATAACCGGTCTTACAACCCCTGGTTGTAAATCATCGAGTATAGGCACAATAAAATATCTTACTGTCATATTCTGAACTTGTTATTTTGGTGGACGTGGTGGTGGTATATCGTTAACAATTTGTGGAAGCACTGGAGGAATTCCTTCTTCTCATATTAATGGTGGTAAATAATTGCTGTTGTTGTTACCAGCCATTTTCTGTTGTTCTTACCTTCTCCTCCTAAGTGTCCTTCCAAGCACCGGATCAAAGTTTACAATGTCCTTAGAATTTCTCCTTGTGGACATGCAACAATTAAAAATCTGAAAAAGAAAATAATTAAACAAAATAACAACAGATTAGTAAAGATTAAAAATTAAGTAAAATTAATTGCAACTACAAAAGTAAACATCAAACAAACACCATTCCCCGGCAACGACGCCAAAACTTGATCGGTGTTTTTACGACACAACAATTGTGCAAGCGTACACACGTCGATTCAAATATTATTGATAGACAAATCTATTCGATATCGATCCCTTGAGGAATGAGTTCTTGATGTCCAAATGTCAGAGCAATCAATATTAAAACTAAGTCTAATGTAAGTACTAATGTCAGTGAAATATGTCAAATTTGCACACTAAAATTAGATATCAATGTCAACACAATCAAAGCCAAATGTCAGGTGTTAAATCTCAATGTACTAAAGTAAATCAAATGTGTTGAGTGTTGAGTACTAAATATTTAAATTGCATAAAATGTAAAAGTGATCAAGTGTAAAGGGTAGAAATGGTTCACTGATTTTGCTAAGTTGCAACGTTGGATGCGTCCACAAGGTAAAGTATAGATGAATTGTCGCTGCAATGAAGTCCCTTTGAGTTCTTACCAATAATAGCTCCCAACTTAAATACCGACAATCACTCCACCTCTCGGTGTGAGCAATGATGTGTATCCAAGAACAAGTAACTGGTTCTTATCCCAATCCTGAGCAGCTCTCGCCTAACCCACTTGTTAACCTAACCTGTCACCGCATCTCTCGATGTTGGCGCACTGTAATTTCACTCCCATGCTTAAAGTGATTAAATCCAAGAATAAACAGATAAGCAGTGTAAAATAAAAATCAAAATGATATAACATTAAAAGACATTCTCGTATTCATTTAATATCATCAGAATCCATCATTGATTAAGAAGACTTTAAGAGTATAACGAAGCTTACTATCTCTAGACTACTAGGCCTACTCCCTAATTGTTCCTCTTGCCTCGTATCAAATACCTTATCGTTAGAAGTGACTACAAACTTGTTTCATTAGCTTTCCAATTCCCAGCTCAAATCTCCAAAATCACACAGAAATTATAGAATTTAATCCGTTAGCTCCTGATGATTTCTTCATTCTTTGTTCGTCTATTTTAACATCCAAAATGTTACAAGTTTTAGCCTTCATTCCCAGATCCATATCTAGATTTTTACAGCTGTCAAAATTAGTTAGAGTACAACTGTGCACTCATGCAGTTCTAGTATGTTCTTCAGAGTTATACAAATTGTCGCTGTATCACTAGACGTATTCTGAAATCATAATTCCAGTGACATCTGTGAAATTCCTGCGTTAGTGCTTCCAGCTATTGATTCAACTTGATCTTACTCCATTCAAGGTTTAGTTGCAATGTGACGACATCTCTTGGTTGCAATTACCAACAGACCTTGTGGCTGAATTCGTCCAGTATTAAGCTTTTAGACTAAGTTCTTGTGCCGACAATATTAAGACGCAATATATCGGTTGTTTGCGTCAACATTAGTACAAAAATGAATAAAAATAACAAAAATTTAAACTAACTAACAATGAGTTGGAAAATATGAAAATTAAATATAAAATGCTAATGATGCATGCTAAATGAAATACAAAAGAGACAATTAAGACACTAAATTAGGGAGAAAATCTATGTTATTTGTAATACCATCAGGCCTTTAACTCGACTTTCTCAGCTTGGCTTTCTAACAACCTGCTCTTTATGGCATTTTCTTGGACCTGAGCATCTTGAAACTTGTTTTTCCATTTATCCACTCTATTTCTTTCTTCTCAGATTTATTTTTGCCATTGTTCAGATGTCTTCCCCAACCCGATAGTTCTCATCGACCGACGAAAGTTTTTATAACCTTCCTTCAAGTTATCTAGGTCTTCCTCAACCTTATTCTTTCCTTTCCTCAGTTTTCTACCTCTAATTTATGAACGTCAATATTTAAACCCAAGTGCATCTTCTCATCTTCTAACATCTCTATCTTTTTCCCCAATTCAGAATTCTTCTTCTCAAAGTCTTGCTTAATGATCTCCAATTCTGTTGGGACGACTTGCAAGTGTTCCTCGATTAGGCGTATGATTTTTGGATTCGGAGCAGGAATGTTGTCATTAATCCTCCTATTCCTCCACCAATCATACTCTGGAGTCGTCATAGGATATGCAGCAAATGCCTTCATCTTGTGAACTTGGGCCTATGTACTTGATATCTCTCGAACCCTTTTCTTGTAGCTGTCCCTTTTGTATGAAAACTCCAATTGAGCCAAACCATGTGTTGTTAGAATGAATTGCCTCGATCTAAATTGTCTTAGCACAAGCAAAAGTACGTATCCTATGGCTCCCCATATTCCTAACAAAGGAACCCAATTGAAATCTCCACATCGAAAAAGAATCTACTGAGCATTAACTAGGGTGCTCGCCACTCAATATCCTCACCTCGGAGGCTTTGAAGTATCACCATCCACTTTTCCTCAACAAAGTTTCCTTGTCTCTGTGTAGCTACAAACTCTTTTAAAGGAGAATATTCCTTGGAAAAATATTGGTAGAATACTTACTCTACTTTCAAAAAATGACCGTGGAACCATACCATCAATAACGGCAGCCGATAAATCGTCCTTCTCTTTCTCTTCTACATGCATTCAATGATCTAAAAGTTTCAACCAATATTGCTGGGATCGGTGTGACCCTTTTATTCAACCGATCGAATAAGTCAGTAACCACATCCATGTGTCCCAAAGCCTTGGGAAAAATGACCAACCCGTATAAACTTAGAGCAAGGATGTCAATCTTTTTCTTCGCATTTGGGTGAGCCAAGATCAAGTCTCGCAAACTCTTCCACGTAATGCATTTATTGTTGCCTTTCACTTTAATCCGAGTTGCAACCCATTGCTCACTCATGCCAGTAATGTTCATTAATCTTTAGAGGAAGGTTGAGTCATTAACAACTCTAATGTATGCCTTATCAACTAGGATATTTGGATAATGAAGTAGAGTAGTGTATTCTGCAAGTAGGTACTTATTTACCTTAACCTCAATTAGGTATGGTAGATCTTCGTACTCACGGTAAAAGCTTTGTTTCATTTCGTCATCCCATTGGTCTCATATCTCCTTTAATTCTTGCATACTGCTCTGGGTCGTGCTTATTCAGGTCTAGTCCCAAAAATCCGACACATGCCTTTCCACTAAACTATCACCTTTCTGGCATTGACTATCCTAAGACAACATATGCACAACCGGATATCCTTCACCTTATCAAGATACTCGTTCTCCATGATCAATTCTCTATCAATAATTAAGCTTAAATCAATACCTTTCCTAATATGAAGATGTGGTGCAAGAAAAAGAAATAAGGCAAGTCAGTACAATCATTATGAATCTTAACAATAAATTAAAGATATAAAATAGAGAACCTATGCATTTATCTTGGGTAATTGCTAAGAGTTCGATATAGTCCTATGATTGCGCTATGAATGTCACAGCAAATAGTGTGCAAGTGTACACTGTCGATGCAAGAATAGTAGATTGAAATAAATCTATCAGATATCGAGCCCATAGAGATGGTTGTTTATTGTTTAATCTGTCGAAGCATTCTGAGTTGAATGAGAAGATTTGTCAAGAGTTATGTCAACACAACTGGGTTAAAGTTATACAAGTTAAGAAGTAAATTTGTCACTGCAATCAGAATGTTAAATGTTAGAGCTAAATTATAGAAAATGAATGGTTTGTTGAGATGCTGTAAAGTAAATTCAGAAACTTAAAAATGGATTAAGTGTAAAGAAGTGGAGAGGATCACTGACTTCACAAGTGGCAACGCTAAATGTGACTACAAGGTTTGTTATAGATGAATTTGTCACCACAATTATGCTCCAATGAAATCTTATTAATATCAACTCACCATTTTTAAAAGACTCAAGCACTCATAACTACCACACTTTCCAGTGCTGGTAATGCTTTGAACTTAAGAACAAGTGACCAGGATTCTTCTAATCTCAAGCAACTTTTGTTGTCTTGCTTGTTAACTTAACTTGTCACCGCACCTTTTAGTGTCTGTGACTGAAATTCCACTTCCGTGGTGAAACAGTTAAATCCAAAGATAAATAGTTGAGAAGAATTGAATAAGAATCAAAGTAATCTAACATTAAAAGACACTTCCATGTACAATCAAATGTCAATTAAAAATCATCAGCATCAAAAGAGGGATTAACAAATGAATTGAAGCATACTATTCCTAGGCTACTAGGATTCTCCCTTAACCGCTCCTCTTGTGTCGCACCAAGCCTTCTTGTTAGAAGATATAACGCCGTTGCTGGATCAAATCACCGTCCTCCATATCAAGCTTCCATGGTAGCTTCAGATGAGAGAAATTTAGATTTGAAATCTTCACCACTTGATATCATCTTCTCTTTTCATCCTTCTATTTATAATCACTAGTTCCTTTTAGATCTTCCTCTCTTCTCAGATCTAACACCTTTTTACAGCTGTAGAATTTGTTAATTTCTAGCTATGCACTCACGTAGATTTGATTTGTTCTTTGAGCAGTTACAGATTATCGCGACATCTTTGGATGCAAATTATAACTTTAATTTGCTACGACAATTTTCTCCAACGCTGGTGCTTCTAGATATGTTAGCAGCGTGAAATCTTTGATAAATTGTGGAAGTATTCATGTGACGACATGTTTAGCCGCAATTTTGGATCAACTTGTGACCACAATTCTGAATACTTTTCTACTTTGATCCTCTCAGGTGGATTTCTACGCTGACAACTTTAGACACAAAACAAGTGCTAAATACAGTGACATTAGTAGCTCAAAAGGGATAAAATGAAAGAAATTAAGATCAAGCAGTACTGAGTTAGAAAATACACATCCTAAGTATGAAATGCTAAAAATACATGCTAGAAATGATACAAAAGGAATAAATTATACACTAAATTAAGGAGAATTGATTGTCATTTCTAGTGCTATCACACCCTCAAACTTAAGTTTTTACTTGTCCTCAAGTAAATAAAATCTAGCAAAGTTATATCAAATTATTGTCACCACAACCATCATTCTAGCAACTTATATTCTCTGGAATCCTAAAGTATAAATTTCATTCATATGCTGGAATATTACACCAACAATTTATAGGCATGAATAATCAAAATTGAAATTTCACTAATGCTAGTATCATGCTTTGAATCTCAAATCTTCTTAACCTAATGCAGCATTTATTAAATAATAATATAAATATTTATATATATTCTTTCTTTTTCTTTCTTTTTATCAACTTTTCTTTCTTTTTTTTCTTTTTCTTTTCTTTATGTGACTGAAAGATGTCATTGCATTACTATATCCTTGATCCTGAGTAGTAACGATGGGGTGCAACAAACCCCTAAGGAGCATGTAATTGCGCCGACACACACTCTTGCAGTGATAGCCTTTGGCTAGATAATTTTGCTAACACTTGCAGTGGAGTGTCCCCCCTTGTTTAAGTCACAATGCACCCACATTGGAGTGTCTTTTATTCATACATATAATTATAGCTACAAAATAGTAAGTTAATTCAATATTTAAAGAATGATATTACTCATTTATTACTAATGCAATCTCAACCATTCATCCAAAAATAGAAGGATTTAACATTCAATCACATTCATCCAATTCATGCACTATCATTCAAAAGAATTCAAGAATTATGCATCGAATGAAAAATTATGGTCACATTTTTTCTTAACTTTGTCTACTTTCATTCAACTAAAGAAACAAATATATTCCTAAACTTGTGGGTGCAATTGCATTTTCATTCCACTTCCCCCAAAACTTAATGTCTGCATTGCCCCCAATGCACCGACAAGACTATACAAAAATAATGGAAATGCAACTACAATGCATTTTTTAAAACATATAAAATGTAGAGACAATAAAAATACAATGGCAATTAAAATAAATGCATGCAACTAACTACCGAAATGTAAAGTAACTAAATGAGTTGCAGCTGATGAAGTGGCTACCTTAGTCTTCTTCTTCTTCTTTGAGTGCTCCTCCTTGGTTTTCTTCTTTGTCTTTCGTTTACGCCTCTTTTCTGTTGGTTCAACTGGTGTAACAGATTGCTCTCCCATAGTAGGTTGAAGATTGCCTTCATTGACTTTTACATCCAAAGAATGAATTTCAGCCAGTGGTGCCACATGTGACACAATAGCTAGAAGATTAGAATCTTCATTTTCGGATGCAACGGCCTCAGCCCAGCTAGCCCTAGTTGTCACCAGGTGTTCTTCAGATGCACCCACACTTTTGGGTGTGTCGACAAATTCCTCAAATAAATTTGTCGAGGTAATGCTTTCTTCTTCTTCCTTTTCTTCTTTCTCTTCTTCTCTTACTCCTTCATCACGTGCTTCTTCGTTGGCTCTAATATCCACAAATGCGACTGGTGTTCACTCCACCCTAATAGCAGCAGTGGCCTCTTGTTCTGCAATGTTGGCTCCTAAACTATTTGACAGGTCATCGTCAAAAGAGGCTTGTTATGTTGCGAAAGCAATCTTTCACTTCCTTAGACTGCACCTCTTTCTCCTCATCATCAGAGATGTGGATTTGATTTGGGGATTGGACGGATTGGGTTCGTTCATTTGAAGTGTGCTACTTGGAGGATGGAGTGGCTTCCTTGATAAGTGGAGGGAAAACAGGGAAATCTAGCATCGGATGTGTGCTCAAACCACATAATGTGGCAACAATAGCTTTGTTCCATACCCTGGTATAAGTATAAAATAAATTTTGCCTGTACTGCATCTCCTCTATTGCACCGACAAGTCGAATTTGTCTGCAGCTTGTTTAATCCACACATTTTTCAATCTCCACAAGTTTCCTCCAGATCAGAGCATCTATGGGCGCATTAGTCTAGACGACCTTCTTCTTCCCTTTTTCTTTTTCTTTTTTCTTTGGAACCTCCTTCACCATAGGGGTTTGAAGCCCCTTAGTTATTCGTTCCAGTGATACATCAATTATTAGGCCCTTATTCTCCAAAGTTTCCTCTCCTTCATGATGCATAATGCCTCTTTGTTTACATAACAGCAATATCAAAGAAGGAAAGGGTAGGATACCTGTCTGTTTTGTGGTTACCTTAGCAATTTCTTGATGTAGGATTACACTAACATTAGTCCTGCGACCCTTCATTATGGAATGCAACAAGCACATTCTATTGAGTGTCGTACTGGTGCTATGGGTGGATGGCAGCAAACGACACTTAATGAAGTGGAACCAGACTTTGCTTTGAACTATAAGATAGCGACGGTGCATGGTGTAGTTATTGGGATTCTTTCTAGTCCGCACCATGCCTTCAACGTAAAAGTCGTTCAGCAAGATGTTAGTACCATCCTTAATCAAATGTTCCAGAAATTTAGTATGTTCATCCTCCCCCTCACTAATATGAA
This sequence comes from Kokia cookei, assembly GCA_039519145.1. Classification (NCBI taxonomy): domain Eukaryota; kingdom Viridiplantae; phylum Streptophyta; class Magnoliopsida; order Malvales; family Malvaceae; genus Kokia; species Kokia cookei. The sequence goes on along the minus strand of CM076910.1, from coordinate 19,241,225 downwards.
AAAGGGCGTTTATGTGATTGGCATTCCATGGAACCAAACCTTCTCGTAAAAAATAAATTCCTGTTCAGAATCCACCAAGTTAGCGTAGAATTCCCTTACAGAGGAGAATAGCCTGCTGGATGGTTTCAAAATAGTTCCCATCCCAGACGAGAGTTTGTTCTTGCTACTTACTTTCCTAAAGTCAGTTGCGACGACAACTGAAATCTTTGTTTAGGATGACAGTTCCTCTTTAGCATAATGTCGTGATATCGATCCTTCGTCGCCTTTGACAGAAATAAAATTGGCTCTTTGGGTTGAGGTTGGTCAGTGTTTTTGACCATAGCCGCTGAAGATTCAGTCGCCGACTTGGAAGGTGTTTTTGCTCCACGAATACGAGCCATGAGTACTGAAAAAGAAAAAATGAGAGTATCTAGCAGAAAAATATAAGGTTGAGGAGAAAGAGAATATAGTAACAATGGAGTTTGTGAGCGTGAGATATCAGTCGACACAAAAGGGATGTTTTATAGATGATGGAGGCGAATAGACATGCTGATTGGTGATAGTACACTGTGCCTGTAGCCAATAAATGCTAGGACACAAATTGTAATTTTTTGGGATAATGCAACGGTTGGGGATTGAGATGAATCAACCGGCGTGATTCTTGCTCAAAACGTTTCACTGAGTTAACAATGGTCTCTTGTTGTTCGCTGATGCCTGAGCTATGATAGTGCTTCAATCGTTGCCTATTTACTTTAAACTGGTGCACATCGTTCAAATCTTTAATTGTCACTACATTGTGTGAAAATGATTCGACAACTTCAAAAGGTCCAGAACACCTTGAGCGCAATTTCTCTGGATGCAATTTTAAACATGAGTTAAATAAAAGTACTAACTGACCAGGAGAAAATTGTTGCCATAAAATAATGTTGTCGTGCCATCTCTTAGTCTTTTCTTTGTAAATAGAAACATTTTCATTAGCATTGTGCCGAATTTCTTCTAGCTCTGAAATGTCCAACAATCTTTTTTGTCTAGTAGCATCGTAATCCATGTTCACTTGCTTGATTGCCCACATGTCCTTATGTTCAAGTTCAATGGGAAAATGACATGATTTCCCAAAGACAAGCTGATATGGCGACATTCATAATAGAGTCTTGTAAGCAGTGCGAAGCGCCCACAATACATCATGTAAACGCGAAGACCAATCTCTTCTAGATGGTTTAACCACCTTTTCAAGAATACTTTTAATCTGTCGATTGGAGACCGTCGTCTATCCATTTAATTGTGGATGATATGTGGTTTCCATACGATGCTTCACACCATAGCATTTTAATGCTTTTTCCACCTGATTACAATGGAAATGAGTATCTTGATCGCTTATTAATGCACGAGGTGTTCAGAACCTTGTGAGGATATATGTGTGAAAGAACTTTAACACCATTCGAGCATCATCTTTTGGAGTAGCGATTGCTTCGATCCATTTGGAGACATAGTCAACAGCTAACAAAATATACACATTTCCAAAGGAATTTGGAAATGGTCCCATGAAGTCAACACCCCAAACGTCAAATAGTTCAACCTTCATGATAGGTTGTTGAAGCATCTTGTTGCGTTGAGATATGGGACTGGTGCGTTGACATTTATCTCATTGTTGAGCTAAATTATGAGCATCTTGAAACAGTGTAGGCCAATAAAATCTTGATTATAAGACCTTTGCAGCAGTCTTAGCACCACCAAAAGGGCCTCCACAAGGAGCATCATGGCAATGCTTCAGGATGGAAAGTATTTCCTCCTCAAGAACGCAACGGTGAATGATGTTGTCGGTGGATACCTTGAACAAGTATGGCTCTTTCCAATGATATTTCGCAACATCCTTCAGAAATCTGACTTTCATATGACCTGTTGTACTCAACGGTAGCTTACCACAAACTAGATAATTGGCGACATCTGCATACCATGAAGATGCGTCGACAAAGAATAATTTTTCATCTGGAAATGCATCAACAATTTGTGACTTGTTGCCATCTTTGCTTCCAGCTTCTAGACGAGATAAGTGGTCTATTGCTTCGTTTTCTGATCCTTTCCTATCCTTGATCTCAATGTCAAATTCTTGCAGCAAAAGGATCCATCTGATCAGCCTAGGCTTGGCATCTTTCTTAGCAAAAAGGTATCTCAAAGCAGAATGATCAGTTTATACTGTAATTTTTACGCCGACAAGATATGAATAAAACTTGTCGAATGCCAAAATTACTGCCAACAACTCTTTCTCAGTAGTTGTATAATTAACTTGCGCTTCATTTAGAGTTTTACTAGCATAATATATAGAATAAAATACCTTATCTTTTCTTTGTCCCAGCACAACACATACAACAAAGTCACTCGCATCACACATTACTTCAAACCATTGCAACCAATCTGGTGCGATGATAATGGGTGCTTGTACCAACTGCTGTTTAATCTTCAAAAATGCTTCCGAATAAGCATCTTCGAACAAAAACTTTTTATTCTGCTCCAACAACGAGTACAATGGTTTTGCTATCTTGGAGAAATCTCGAATGAATCTTCTATAAAATCAAGCATGGCTGAGAAAACTCCTTATTCCTTTCACATTATTGGGTGGAGGCAATTTTTCAATGATTTCCACGTTCTCTTTATCCACTTCAATGCCCTGACAAAATATTCGATGACCAAGGACAATTCCTTTGGTTGCCATGAAGTGGCATTTTTCCCAGTTCAGAACTAAGTTGGTGTCCTCGCATCTCTTCAACACTTTAGCTGAATTGTCAACGCATATATCAAAAGTTTGCCTATACACAAAAAATATCCATAAATACCTCTAATAAATGCTCGATCATGTTCGAGAAGATTGCCATCATACACCTCTGGAATGTTGCCGGGGCATTGCACAATCCAAATGGCATACGTCAGAAAGCAAAGGTTCCAAATGGGCAAGTGAACATTGTCTTTGCTTGATCCTCTGGCGTAATTGCAATTTGGTTGTATCCAGAATACCCATCAAGGAAACAATAATAAGCCTTACCAGCGAGCCTATCCAACATTTGATCGATAAATGGAAGTGGGAAGTGGTCTTTTTTGTGGCCGTATTTAAACGACGGTAATCCATACACACTCGCCAACCTATAGCAATACAAGTAGGGATTAGTTCGTTCTTATCGTTACTTACCACTATGATGCCACTCTTCTTAGGCACACATTGGATAAGGCTCACCCATATGTTTTCCGAAATGGGATAGATGATGCCTGCATCCAACCACTTAATAGACTCCTTTTTCACTACTTCCTTCATTTTTTCATTCAATCTTTATTGTTGCTCAATGGATTGTTTCCCTTCATCTTCCAGCCTAATCTTATGCATGTAGAAAGAGGGACTAATGCCTCTGATGTCTGCTATGCTCCAAGCAATGGCTCTTTTGTGTTGCTTCAGTATTCTGATTAATTTTTTTTCTTGGTATGCGTCGAGACTTGTGCTGACAATTACAGGCAATATTTCATTATCACCTAGGAAAACATACTTCAGGTGCATCAGTAATGGCTTTAACTCTAGAGTTAGAGCTTTTTTAATTGATGGTTTAAACATAGGGATCGTCCGATTAGTTAAATCCAAAGATTCCAATTGTCAGCCATGTTTTAGCTTGCAAACATTAGCCTCAGCTGTATGGTCACATTCAAGTGGGATGTTATCATCAACTGTCACCGCATAATCTTCTAACACTGCTGAGCTTCTGCCGTTAAATTCCTCTGAAATCAGTTCATCAAGAATATCAATGTGGTGACATTGTTCCTTACTACGCGATGGAGATGCTTCGAACACATTAAAGGTTACATGGTCATCGTTATGATGCATAATCAGCTCGCCCTTGAAAACATCGATAAGAGTGTGTCTCGTGGCTAAGAATGGGCTTCCCAAAATAATGGGTACCTCTTTATAAGCTTTGAAATAAAAAATAATGAAATCAGCTGGGAACACAAGCTTATCAACACGAACGAGAACATCTTTAATCTGTCCTTCAGGTTACGTCAAAGATCTGTCCGCAAGTTGCAATGTCATCGCGGTAGGCTTCAAATTACCAATCCTTAATTTCCTAAAAATTGATAGCAGAATAAGGTTAATGCTAGCTCCTAAGTCACAGAGAGCTTTAAGTAAATAATGATTTCCAATAGAACATGGAATTGTGAAACTACTAGGATCTTTCATCTTTGTTGGCAATTTATTTGTCAACACAGTGCTACATCTTTCTGTGAGCGCAATTGTCTCAATATCAGAAAGCTTTTTCTTCTTCAACAATAGCTCCTTCATGAATTTCCCATAACTGGGGATTTGCACAAGAGCATCAACTAGAGGTATACTAATATGTAATTGTTTCAAGGTAGAAACAAACTGTTGATAATCTTTGTCATGCTCTTTCTCCTTGAATCGTTGTGGAAATGGAAAAGGTATGCAAACAGCGGGTTGTGTTATTGTAATTTGTGATGACATGGGCAGTTGCGTCGACAACTTCTTAGGGTGAATGGTAAGCAACGACATGACTACTGGTGGTTCCCCATCAACTTCTTCTGCTATATCTTCTTGAGATGCAATTTCTCCTTGTTGCTTTGGTTCCTTTTCATCGACAGGTGCCTAGTTAGAGCTACTACTGTTGTCAGTAGTTTGCTTTCCACTCTGTAACGTAATAGCCTTACAATGCTCTTTACCTTTCTGATTTGGATTTTCAGTATCACTTGGCAAAGCACCTGGTTGTCTTGCGCACATATTAGAAGCCAATTGTCCTAATTGTGCTTCCAACGCTTGGATGAAAGAAGAATTTTCTTGCATAATTGCTTCTGTTATTAGAAGCCAATTGTCCTAATTGTGCTTTCAAAGCTTGGATGAAAGAAGAATTTTCTTGCACAATTGCTTCTGTTCTCGTAATATGCTCTCGCATCTATGCTTCAAGAGTAGCCAAAGGATTTGCTCTTGGTTGAGAATATTATTGTTGCTGTTGTTGATGTTGTCCTTGCATATTTGATATCGCATTCTGTTGTGGTGGCATTTGAGCTTATGGATGCATTTGATTATATGACTACATCTGATTTTGTGATCGCATCTGATCTTGGTGTGCATTCAATTACGAATTGTGATTATAATTCTACTACTATTGACTGTAACTCCCTTGTCTAAAAGTACCCTGATTTGAGGAATTCTCATATATGTATGTGGATGTATTCTTGCTCCCCAAGGTTGTTGAGCTCTACTTGAATTGTTTTATGAGTTGCCATAGGAATTTCCATGAATGTTACTAACATAGAATGCATTTTTAGCATGTTGTGGACAATCCTCATAACTGTGGTTGTCACCACATATTTCACAGGAAAATGTCGGAACATCCATCTATTGGGCTACTTGAGTAGGGGCAACATCACTTGTTTCCTTCATGTTTTTTTATCATGTTTCCAATAAGGATACCTGTGCACTCAAAGCTGATATAGCATATAATTCTATAACATCAAGATTCGTTTTTACCTGAGCAGCTCGAGAAATTGTGTATTGATAATCATTCTATGCAATTTTCTCTAATATTCGTACGACTTCACTATAGGTGCAATCTAACAATGGACCATTGGCAGATGCATCGACAAGATTTCTTGTCTGCGCATTCAACCCTTTGTAGAAGATCTCAATTTGAGTTTCTTGTTAGATTCCATGCATGGGACAATGTCTCAATAGAGTTTTATAACGTTCCTACGTAGTGTGTAAATTCTCATCATCCAATTGATGATATGTCGTGATATCATTCCGCAATCTCGTATTCATTATCGACGAATTGAACCTCAAAATGAATTGTGTTGCTAGTGCATTCCAGGAAGTAATGGATCTAGCCAGTAAACCAAGGAACTATGTTCTTGCTCTTCCTTGCAAAGAATAAGGGAATAATTGCATCTTCAAGACGTCATCATGAACACCATGTTGACTTAAAGAAGCACAAATGAGCAGAAATGATTTGAGATGTTCTCTCGCATCTTCGTGAGGTAAACCTACATATTGTTCATTCGAATTAAGCATTTGAAACATAACTAGCTTTAATTCAAAATTACCAGCTTGTATTGATGCCATAACAACCCTTGGTTGTAGATCATCGAACACAGGATCAACGAAATCTCTAATTGTCTTGTCAAGAATTTGCTCTACTTGTGGCAGCGATGGTGGTATATTATTAACTACTTGTGGTTGTATTTGAGAGACAACATTTTGAGGCAGCAATTGTGGTAGATCATTGTTATTTCCAGCCATTTTTCTTTGCTCTTGCTTTCTCCTCCGAATTGTCCTCTCAAGTTTTGGATCAAAACTAACAATGCCCTTAGGATTTCACCTTATGGACATAAAACACCTAACAAAGAAAATTGAAAAGAATTAACAAAAGGTTAGTAATTAGAAAATGGTTAGAAAACAACAAATAAATGCAATGACAAAAATAAACATTAAACAAATGTCATCCCTGACAATGGCGCCAAAACTTGATCACGTTATGAACGTCACAGCAAATAATGTGCAAGCGCACACTGTCAATGCAAGAATAGTAGATAGAAATAAATCCATCAGGTATTGATCCCACAAAGATGACTATTTATTATTTAATTTGTCGATGCATTCTGAGTTGAAATAAGAAGATCTGTCAAGAGTTATGTCAATACAACTGGGTTAAAGTTATACAAGTTAAGAAGTAAATCTATCAGTGCAATCAGAATGTTAAATGTTAGAGCTAAATTATAGAAAATGAATGGTTTGTTGAGATGTTGTAAAGTAAATTCAGAAACTTAAAAATAAATGGATCAACTGTAAAGAAGTAGAGAGGATCATTGACTTCACAAGCGGCAATGCTAAATGTGACTACAAGGTTTCTTACAGAAGAATTTGTTGCCGCAATTATGCTCCAATGAAATCTTACTAACATTAACTCAATATTTATCAAAGAGTCAAGCACTCACAACTACCACACTTTCCAGTGCTGGTAATGCTTTGCACTCAAGAACAAGTGACCAAAATTTCTTCTAGTCTCAAGCAACTTTCGTTGTCTTGCTTGTTAACTTAACTTGTCACTGCACCTTCCAGTGTCTGTGACTGCAATTGTACTTCCTTGGTCAAACAGTTAAATCCAAAGATAAACAGTTGAGAAGAATTGAATAAGAATCAAAGTAATCTAACATTAAAAGACACTTCCATGTACAATCAATTGTCAATTGAAAATCATCAGCATCAAAAGAGGGATTAACAAAGGAATCGAAGCATAATATTCCTAGGCTACTAGGATTCTCCCTTAACTGCTCCTCTTATGTCACACCAAACTCTTCTCGTTAGAAGATGTTACGCCCTTGCTGAATCAGATCACCGTCCTCCGAATCATGCTTTCATGGCAGCTTCGGATGAGAGAAATTTAGATTTGAAATCTTCACCACTTGATATCACCTTCTCTTTTCATCCTTCTATTTATAATCACTGGTTCCTTCTAGATCTTCCTCTCTTCTCAGATCTAACACCTTTTTGCAGCTGTAGAATTTGTTATTTTCTAGCTATGCACTCACGCAGATCTGATTTGTTCTTTGAGCAGTTGCAGATTGTCGCGACATCTCTGGACGCAAATTATAACTTTAATTTGCTACGACAATTTTCTCATGCACTGGTGCTTCTAGATATGTTAGTAGCGTGAAATATTTGATAAATTATGGAAGCATTCATGTGACGACATGTTTAGCCTTGATTTTGGATCAACTTGTGACTGCAATTCTGAATGTTTTCCTACTTTGATCTTCTTAGGTGGATTTCTGCACTAACAACTTTAGACGCAAAACAAGTGCTAAATACAGTGACATTAGTATCACGAAAGAGATAAAATGAAAGAAATTAAGATCAAGCAGTATTGAGTTAGAAAATACACATCCTTAGTATGAAATGCTAAAAATGCATGCTACAAATGATACAAAGGAACAAATTATACACTAAATTAAGGAGAATTTAATTGTCAGTTCTAGTGCTATCATTCTATCTAAGGCAAGTACTTAGGGTTTAGGGTTTAAGTTCTAGATTAAGGGTACCCAAACCAGCAGATTCCTCGATCCTCACCCATTATAGGCTCATATGGATGAGTTCGATTTAGGGGGTCACATTTCCATATGTTTGCACGAAAGTAAAAACTTCACAAAAACATAGGTACGGATGTAATCTCGAAAGCGATTCACTATCCTATACGAAGGTGAAAACCTCGCGAAGGAATTGCACCTCACTTACACTTAAAGGGTTTAGTAACAAATGCAAATGAATGCGAATACATATACTAACAATATTAACACAACATCATCATGGCATCTCATAAAAATGCAAAGGATCGCATATTAAATTAACCCAATATTTTAAAATTTTTAACAAAAAGACCAAAAAAATAACTGACTTTTGGCTTGACTCTCTTATTAATCCCCACTGGAATTGTCAAACTGTCGAAATATTTTTTTGAAAAATGTCCCATATTTTATTTTAAAACCGAAAATGGAGTGGCCACCAATCTTTTTTAATTGATGTGATTGGACCGCGTTAAAACATTTAAATTTATTTTTAAAAAACAATTTGATCTTCAAAATCCAGAAAATAGGTTCGGGAGTTGTTATGTGTGAGGAAGGATTAGGACTCTCACACGCCCAAATTTGGTACCTAGTCGATTTTTAAAAGTCTTATTTGTTAAAAATTTGAACTCGAGTAAAATTAAAATGCGATCCCTAAATGCATGATTTATTTAATATAATTTTAGAAAATGAATTCGGTGAGAAAAATGCCCTTTTGTTTCGAATTAATCGAGAAGTTGAAGTCGTGTTCAAGACGTTAAGGCACAACATTCTCGAAATTTCAAAATTAAAGGACATTTATCAATTTTAAAATAGGATATTGAATTATGTAAATTCAACGAAAAATCATACCTAATACGTTAGGACATAATTTTCCGAATCCTTTACACAAAAGGATATTGCCTCATTTTTTAAATAATTCATTTTCATCAAAACAATACATAATTTATTTGAAATATTTTTAGGTTAGAAAGATTATGTTCAATTTGCAATTAAAATGACAAGGTGAAAACATGTACGTGCATGAAGTAAATTTAATGAATACAATCAAATTCAAATTACAAAAACAAAATAACAAATCATACAAATATTAAATAAAGCATGTAACTAACAATAAGCAACAACAATGAATAAATGAATAAACAATATGAAAATTAGCAAATAAATTAAGATTGAATACATATAAAAAAAATTAAATAAGAGAATTGAATTTTTTTTAAAACATAATAATAATAATAATAATAATAATATTTAAAAAGACTAATTTTGAAAAGAATTAACCTTTAACAAAGGATTTAACCACAAATTATGAGAAAGGATTTAAATAAATAAAATAGGGAATAAAAGGGTAATTTTTTAAAAAAATAAAATCTGTTGAAGGCTATATTAAAACTAAAAATAAATTTTGAGCTAAATAAAAAATAATTAGAAAAGTTAGGACCTATTTTGAATATTCGGAGAGACACAGAGACCGAATGAAAAATTTTCCCAAGTTCGTACACGTGTCGTCTCCAAGCAAAAACGAACCGGGGATCAAATTGTAAAAATTTAAAATCAAACTGATAAATTTAAAATAAATAAAACCTAGTTCAGGATTAGATTGGAAACTTTGAAAACAGGGGAGGACCACAGAGATAATTTTTCCCCCCGTTGAAAGCACGCGGACCCTTGATGCTTCCGAAGTTGGTCGGATCGGGTTGCATGAAACGACGCCGTTTTGGACACTGACTTCTCTCTCCAAAACGACGCCGTATTCCTTTCAGTATATAAGTCAAAATTTTTTGTTAAAAATTCATTTTTTTCATTTTGTTTTTACAAAAACTTTTCATTCTCTCAAATCCTCTCAAGCCCTTTAGGGGTCGATTTAGGGATCCATTGTGTGGCCACCATGTTCACCGAACACCGACGTTAGCAACCGTCATACACGGCGATCAGATTTTTGAAAATATGCCCCTTTACCCACTTTTTTACCCCCGATTATAGATCTAAGGTTAAAATACCCTAAATCAAAATCAAATCCCCCAAAAAAGCCCAAAACTTATTCGGTTTTCTAAGGTTTTCAAAATGAGAAATCTTTTTTTATCTTTAGAAACCCCACATGTTGGTCGAGAGGGATTCTCAAACGGCCACCATGACGGTGGTGGCGTCCAAACGGCAACTAGGTAATCTCCTTCCTTTTTCTCTTTTTTATTATTTTGTATTTTAGGGTTTTCGAAATAAAAAAAATAAAAGAAAATATAAAATGAAATAAATATAATAGTATACCTTAAAAACACTCTGATTCTTTGTATTCCAGATTACTAGAGTTCGTAAAAAATACAAATTGATTCAAAATTGGCTTTTATAGCCGAAATACACATGATTGTTTTTTGTTTTTTCCTATTTGTCTTCTGTTTTGCTTCTATTTTCTTCTTTGATGTAGGTAAATCGATAGTGGTAGGCGTGATCTCTAGCAGTCCAATGGTGGTCTCGGGCGTGGGGTGTCAGATGGCCTCAGGAATGCCCTATTGACATGACAGGGGCATGGGAGTAGCAACGACGGCACCAAGGTCCCTAGTAGATTAAGGTTTTTATTTATTTAGGGTTTTAGGCCGTTTGGGCTCTTAGAGTGTTTGGGCTAGGTGGGTAATTGGGCTAGGTTTAAGTGATTGGGTTAAATGATTTAGCTGTTGAGTCATGGGTGTTTGGTTTGGGTTTTGGGTAAGGTTTGTGTAATTTGGTTGTAATGGATTATGGTATGTAAAAAAACATTATTTTATGGATACTTTTTATTTTATTTTATTTTATTTGGTCTATTTGTTTTATCTTTGTTGGGCTCGGACAAATTGGGCTCAGACACATTCGACGAATTGACTATAGATTTTGAGACTATGAACTCCATACAAAAGAAAATGATTTCAAAACTAATGGAGGAAAATAAATCTATAATCATAGTTAAAGAGGAAAAGGAAAAGAAATTTAATGATATGCAAGCTCAAATCGATGATTTGATTTTAAAGAATGAAAACTTGCGTAAATCATTTTCTATGTTTCAAATGGGGTAACAAAAGTTAAATTGTATGCTTGAATCTCAAAGAGCTTTCTTTGTCAAGAGTGGCTTAGGTTTTGTAAATTTACACAAAGAAAAGTAAATTTAAAATTTTATTTGAGAAACCAAGTTATATTTATGATGTCTCACTCATATGCACTCGTTGTCATAAAAAAGGGCATGATAAGCAAGTTTGTTCTTTAAGGAAGCTCACATCTAGAAGTAAACTCACTAAGAGTGTGTGGATTCCAAAAGGATTAAACAAACATCAAAATGAGGAAGCTTTAAAGAAATGGATTCCTAAGGGAACAAAAATTGTTAGGACTAATGCTAGTGGACCCAATAAACTTTGGGTACCAAAATCCAAAGTTTAACTTTGTGTTTGTAGGAGGAAGAGCATTGCTTCAAGGCAAGCAACTCTAAGAAGAACTCATGGTACCTTGATAGTGGATGCTCTAGACACATGACCAGTGACAAAAGCCATTTCATGGAACTAATGCCAAAGTATGGAGGAGAAGTTTCATTTAATGATAACTCTGAAGGGCTTATTGAAGGTATTGGTTCTATAGGTATAAATTCCTCCATTCTTATTAAAAATGTGCTTTATGTTAATGGTCATAAGCATAATCTCCTTAGCATTAGTCAACTTCGTGACAAGGGATTCAAAGTAATATTTGAGTCCAGTGGATGCATAGTTGTAGATATTGTAAATAATAGAATTATTTTTGTAGGACATAGGGTATGTAATATTTTTATGGTGCATTATGACATATATTCCTCTAATGTTTGTCTTTTGGCTAATAATGAAAATATATGTTGGCTATGGCATAGAACATTAGGTCATGCAAGTATGAGTGTTACTTCAAAGCTTATTAAAAATGAACTTTTTGTTGGCATGTCTAAATTTTCTATTGACTTTGATAAAATATGTGATGCCTGTGCTAAAGGTAAACATAGGAGAGCATCTTTTAAATCTAAAGATATAATTTCTACATCTAGAGCAATCTAACTTTGACCTTTGTGGACCCACTAGAACTATGCGTTTAGGAGGTAAACAATATGAATTAGTTATTATTGATGACTATTCTAGATATACATGGGTTTTATTTTTGTTTTCAAAAGATGAAGCTTTAGAAAAATTTATTATTTTTTGTAAAATGATTTAAAACCAAGTGGAATATTTGATTTCAAGTGTAAGAAATGATCATGGAAAAGAATTTGAAAACCTTGGCTTTGATAATTTTTGTAATGAACATGGTATTAGTCACAATTTTTCGGCACCTAGAACCCCCTAAACAAAATGGAGCTGTTGAAAGAAAATATAGGACTTTAGAGGAAATGGCTAGAACCATGTTATGTGAAAATAATTTGCGAAGATATTTTTGGGCGGATGTCATAAACACTTCTTGCTATATTATAAATAAAGCTATGGTTAGGCCTATTTTGAAGAAAACTCCTTATGAACTTTTTAAAGGAAGAAAGCCTAACATAAGTCATTTTCATCCTTTTGGTTGCAAATGCTTTGTTTTGAATAATGGAAAAGAAAATTTAGGAAAATTTGATGCCAAAAGTGATGAAAGTATTTTTCTTTGATATTCCACTCATTCTAATGCCAAAAGAGAACCCTTGTTATGGAAGAATCTATACATGTCATTTTCAATGAATCTAACTCTCCTTCTAGAAAGGAATCTATTGATTTTGATGACGTAAAAATATATCAAATTGAGCAAAATCAAGCATCACATGAAGACTAAGGCATAAGTGAATTGGTTCAAGAACTCAAAATTGATTAACTTTAAGAACTAACTCATGTTAAAAGAGAATCTAGCTACCCAAGAGAGCTTTCATATGTTAAGGATGGACACATCATTGGTGATCCATCTAAAGGGATAATCACTAGATCTTCAATTAGAAATGCTTGAAATTATGTTGCTTTCATTTTTTGCATAGAGCCTAAGAACATTGATATGCTTTAATTAATGAATTTTGGATAATGGCTATGCCAGAAAAACTAAATCAATTTGAAAGAAATCAAGTATGGAATCTTGTAGAGAGACCTAGTGATCATCCAACTATAGGAACTAAATGGGTCTTTAGAAATAAACTTGACGAAAATGGTAATATTGTTAGAAACAAGGCTAGATTAGTTGCCAGAGGATATAGCCAAGAGGAAGGTATAAACTATGATGAAACTTATGCACCGGTCTCTAGGTTAGAAGCAATTAGGATTTTATTAGCTTTTGCATGTTCAAACAATATCAAACTTTACCAAATGGATGTCAAAAGTGCACTTTTAAATGGTCTCATAAATGAAGAAGTTTATGTTGAACAACCTCCCGGTTTTGAAAATCCACATTTTCCAAATCATATTTTCAAATTGTCTAAAGTTCTATATGGTTTAAAGCAAGCTCTTAGAGCTTGGTATGAAAGACTTTCCAAATTTTTAATTGAAAATGACTTTAGAATAGGCAAAATAAACACCACCTTGTTCATAAAAACTAAAGATGACATTTTAGTAGTACAAATTTATGTAGATGATATTATATTTGGTGCTACTAATGAACTTCTTCGTCAAGAGTTTTCTAAGATTATGCAAGGTAAATTTGATATGAGCATGATGGGTGAGCTCAACTTCTTTTTGGGGCTCCAAATCAAGCAAACTCAAAATGGTATCTTCATCAATCAAGCCAAATACAACAGGGAAATGCTCAAGATATTTAAAATGGAGGACATGAAGCCTCAATCAACACCAATGAGCACTTCAACAAAGCTTGATAAAGATGAAGGAGGTAAATGTGTTGATATTAAACTTTATAGGTCTATGATAGGATCATTGCTTTATCTTACCGCAAGTAGGCCAGATGTAATGTTTAGTGTTTGTTTATGCTCAAGATTTCAATTATCTCCTAAGGAAACACATTTACAAGCCATTAAAAGAATCTTTAGGTATCTTAAGGACACTCCAAACCTAGGACTTTAGTATTCCAAAGATTCATCATTTAGTTTGCACGCTTACTCCGATGCGGATTTTGGAGGATGCAAGTTGGATAGAAAAAGCACTTCTGAAATTTGCCAACTCTTAGGCAACATGCTTATTTCTTAGCTCTCTAAGAAACAAAATAGTGTAGCTTTTTCCATAACCGAAGCGAAATATGTTACCATAGGTAGTTGTTGTGCTCAAATTCTTTGGATGAAACAACAATTAGTTGACTATGAAATTGATATGGATCACATTCCTATAAGGTGTGATACCACTAGTGCTATTTGCTTAACCATAAATCCCATCCAACAATATAGAAAAAAGCACATAGAAATAAGACACCTTTTCATTAGAGATAATCAACGAGGTGACATAGTTCTAGAGTTTGTCGATAAGGAGAGATTTTAGACAATTAGGGGAGAGTTAGAACTAATGAACATGCCTTCATAAGCTTCTTGTATATATATATATTGACATTCTTGGACACTTGTTTTGTTTTATGCATGTTTTGTGTACATATGTTAGTAATTTTATTTTATTCTTGGACACTTTCTTGTGTATATATATATATATATATATATATATATATTACTTGATTTTCTAGTAATATTTGTTTAAAAATGGCATTATATAAGTTTATATGTGTTTTGTACTTATTTCTCTATATTTTTTCATTTTCTTATTAGTTGTTTCTATAGTACCTAGGATGTATCAATAGAACAGTGCCAAAATGGCATTTCTAGGTTTACGTTCATGAGATATTGGTAAAGGCAAACATCTACTGAAACATGTACACTTCTATCTGTAGAAATAGACAAGTACCAGTAGTTGTGGGCATATATATACCCGAACAGTGTGTTTTTCTTTTTCAGATAACCTATTTTTTTAAAAACTAGTCATCTTCTTCCCCAAACCCATCAGCCCCTTCGGTCCCCACCTCACAACCCCACCTTCCACCATTTTTTTCCTCTTTCTTTTACTAAATCTTGCCTCCCACGTGCCTCCATTCCATTTTCAACAAAGATTTTTCTCAAAAGGGTCATATTTTCCTCATTTCCCACATTTGTTTTTAAGGTAAAACCTAATTTACTTATTTATTTAAATATTTTATTTTCCAATTTAATGTTAGTTTTAGGAGAACATAGTTAGAGATTAGTAATTTTATATACATATTTTCTACAAATTGTATATATTATACATGTATATTTTCATAAATATATACTGTTATTTCTCTACATATCTATTTTTTACATATATATTTTATTAAAAAAATGTATTTACTTTTATATAAATTTTATACATTTTTTATACACTGATTTTATATTTATATATACATGTGTTTCAACTTATTTTATTTTTATTTTTATTTATTTTTTTCATATTTCATCGTTGTATCGAATTTAAAAAAAAATGCATTTGCTGCTATTGGGGATATAAATTGTTCGTATTCTTGTTTTATTCTGCGGGTACATCTTTACCCGAACAAATAACCTTTAGTCTACCCTTTCATTAGATAGAATGTCTTCCCATGCATCCCGTAAGCATGCCGCCTCTAAACGCGATAGAGGTGAATCCTCTTCTGCTCCCTTATATCACCCTTCGATAATTGAATGTTTCGAGGACAATGATGCTCTCGAAAAATTTAACACCTATTTTGCAACCCATTCGGTTCAAATCTCTCGTCCTGTTGATCTAAACTTCTTAGCAAATACCCTTATATTCAAATACCTCGATCAACTCTGTGATTGGGGTTAGCTCGATTGTCTCCAACTTAGGGGGTCCTTGCTACGACAACTTTGTTCGGACGTTTTACTCTAATGCTAAACTTAAACACGACTCGAACACTCAACTAGTTAACTATATCACCTCTTTTGTCATGGGCCAAGAGATTACCATCTCGGTCGACACCCTCTCTACTAACCTTTCTATCACCAATGAGGGTGATGATCATCATACCGAGCAATATGACACCTCCTTAATTAGGCTAAATGATTATGTAAGAAACGACATGGACCTTTACAACTGTATGCACCATCTTAATTTTCACATGGATCGTTGCCCTAACCAACAAGCATTCTGGCTTTCGTCACACCGATTATTGGATGTGGTATTGCTTTAGAATCGACCATCCCCTAAACTTAGCTTCCATTATTTGAGTCTTCACGAGATCATAATATTACCGATGTCTAGCAACAAAACCTTACGTTATAGTACTTTCTTATGTCATATATTTCGTACCCTTCGCATAAATGTAAGCTTAGACCCCGGTCGTGCTATTAATTCCTTCATCGATATCTCGACCGCATATAGTTGTAATTGGAAGCTTGATGATGAGGGGAATTGGGTCTGAAAGTTTGATCACCAATCCTCGAAAGCTCAAGGATCGACGATTCCACCTGTAGCTTCACCATCTTCTGATGCTCCACCATCTTTACATGAGGAGCATCTAACTCTCCTCCCTCTGCTGCCTCCGCGCACCATTCGCTTACTCGAGGAGATCAATGGATTGTCATTACAAGTCAATGCACGATTTCATACATTGACTGTCCACATCGATGATAGCTACAATCAATTAGACGAGCGCTTAAATGAGTTGGCCTCTTGATTTCCCTCATCAAACGATTAGGATATCATTTCTCGGTTGAGTTCTACATGTTTTTTGGTTTGATTACATTATTATTTTGGATTGTTTGGTTGTCTTTCTTAGGATATTTATTTTCTTTTTCTCAATTGCATAGTTGGTTGCTTGCTATTAAATCCTTCATTTAAGAATTCAATATTTTACCCATAACCAAATACAAACCAAAGATATTATACTTTTGTCAAGCATTTATCTCAAGCCTCATATTTTCTATAAATTTCTTATTGGTCCTTGTACCTTTACCATTTTTCATAAGTAGATCCTTCGACTTAAGTCATCCAAATTATTTAATTAACTTGTGCTAATAACTTTCAACTCAATGGTTTAATGGCAATACCCATTAACACATTTTCCCCATGTAAGTAAAACTCTTAACTAAACCATAGTTTAAATCAACCTCCGACTTAACTTGATCAAGCCACAAAGAGTTCAAAATAAGTAAAGGATTAAAGCTAACCTTAAAACTTACACAACAAGAGAAATGCTTAAACCAAGCTTCTTTTTCCTTAAACAATGGTGCTTTACCCAATTCAAGAACAAGGAAGAGAAGAAATAATATTTTTCTTTCCTTAATTGATTTTAAAAGTGTTTAAAATCACACTTTTTCACTCCACACACTTCCACTTAATCCCACTCACCTCATTTCTTTTATTTTAATCTAATTTTCATGCTAAAATATCTTGAAATGGGGAAGCATTGCTGTCCAGTTCCTTAGGGATGGCTTAGTTGCCATATTGATCCCTCCAATTATCCTTACATTGTTGGGTACTTAAGCTTGGAGGTCACAACTTGTAAAATTCCCTTTAAATGGTCCCTTTTAGTGAATTCTTATCCAAGCCAATAAGTTTCTTATATAAAATTTTATTATGACCTTAAATTTTTTCGTGTATATTAAAATAATATTATTTCTGACTTTACTCGTCGAAATGTGTGGTTTCAAACCACTATTCCCGACATTACTAAATCAGGTCGTTACAACTCTCCCCTCCTTTAAGAATTTTTGTCCTCGAAAATCTTACTGAATAAAATATTCAAATATTGTGATCTCATCATTTTTTCTGTTTCCCAGGTGGCTTCCTCAATTCTATGTCGGTGCCAAAGAACCTTCACTAACTCTATACGCTTGTTTTGCAATTCTTTGACTTCTCGAGCCAAGATTTTTACAAGTTCTTCACCATAAGACATGCCAGGCTGTATTTCCACCTCAGTTGGCGAAATCACATGAGAGGGATCAAACCTGTATCGCCTCAACATCAATACATGAAAAATGTTATCGATTTTCTCCAATCCTGATGGTAATGCTAAACGGTAAGCTATCGGTCCAATTCTCTCGATGATCTCATACGATCCTATGAAACGTAGACTAAGCTTCCCTTTGTGACCAAACCAGAATAATTTCTTCCAAGGCGATACCTTCAAGAACACTTTATCCCCTACTTGAAATTTTATATCCTTCATTTTCAAATCCGCATGGGACTTTTGATGATCGAAAGCAGCCTTGAGACAATCTCGAATTACTTTAACTTTCTCCTCTGCCTCGCGGAACAAGTCAGCTCCAAAATCTTCCTTTCACTTAACTCCAACCAGTATAATGGAGTTCTACTCTTTCATCCATAAAATGCTTCATAGGGGGCCATTTTAATACTCAACTGGTAACTGTTATTATATGTTCAACCAATGGAAGAAATTTCTCCCAACTACCCTCAAACTCTAGGGCACAACAACGTAACACATCTTCAAGTATCTGAATCACCCGCACTGATTGTCTGTCTGTCTGGGGATGGAAAGCGGTACTAAAATGTAAGTTGGTGCATAAAGCCTCAAGTAATTTACTCCAAAATCTAGAAGTAAAGTGGGGGTCTCGATCTGAAGTAATCGACAATGGTACCTAATGTAATCTAACAATCTCGGTAACATACAACTCAACCAATCTTTCCATAGGATAATCCATACGTACCGGGATGAAGTGGGCTGACTTAGTCAAACAGTCCACTATAACCTAAACGACGTCCTTTTTCCTTGGAGAAAACGACAATCCCGTCACAAAAGCCATGGTAACTTTTTACCACTTTCATTCTAGTATCATATCCGGTTGTAATAACACTGAAGGCAACTGATGCTCAGCTTCTACTCGTTGACACACCAAGCATCTCAATACAAATTCTGAGATTTTTCGTTTCATACCTGGCCACCAATACTTCGTTTTTAATCATTGTACATTTTATTGCTTCCAAGATGGATTGAGTGTCTACTACTATGTGCTTCTTGTAAGATACTTTGCTTAACTTCTGAATTCTTTGGAAAGCACAATCTGCCTTGGAAGTACACACTACCATCGGTATCAAGGTGGAGAGCTGAGTTTGGTGATTTACCAACCTGTTCTTGTTTAGTAATCAACTTCAGATCATCTTTCTAAACCTCACATATCTGTTATAGGAACATCAATTTAGCTCTTAATTCAGCTAAGATAGAACCATCACTAGCCATCATCAATCGAGTATCCAAGGCTCTTAAAGCAAACAAGGATTTTCTACCCAAAGCGTTGGCTACCACTTTTGCCTTACCCGGGTGATAATTAATGACTAAATCATAGTCTTTTAATAATTCCATCCATCGACGCTGACGTAAATTAAGTTCCTTTTGTGACATCAAATATTTCAAACTCTTGTGGTCTGTGTAAATGTGACACTTTTCTTCGTATAAATAGTGGTGCCAAATTTTCAAAGCGGACTTAATGGTTGCTAATTCTAGATCGTGAGTCAAATAGTTCTCATGCGGTTTCAACTGTCGAGAGGCGTAAGCTACAACTTTGCCTTCTTGCATCAACAGACACCCTAATCCGTTAAGTGAAGCATCACTACGGGTGAGTAAAATCCGATTAGATTCGAAAAACTTGATAAATTTCAAATTTTGAATTAAATAGTTCGAGTTATTTAAGTTAATCGAGTTATTCGGATCAACTCGAATAAAAAATTAAGTTTTTCGATTTAACTCGAATATAAATTGCACAATTCGAGTTATCCGAAAATCTAAATAAGAAAAGACAAAACTACGTCGTTTTGATAAATGTTTACCTTTTCTAAAGTTAAAAGTCAAAACCATTAAGTTGAAAGGTAAAATTACGTCATTTTTATAAATGTTTACCCATTAAGTTAAAAGGTAAAACCATTTTATTATTTATGTAGTTAAATAATATTGTACTTCGTCTACTAGTTAAATAATCGGTCCATATAAACGCAACATTTAGTATAAATAATAGGATTCATTAACTAGACTCGAATTGACTCAAAAAAATTTTATTCGAAAAATTTTAAATTGAGCTTAGTTGCAAAAATAGGATTCGTCAACTCGACTAACTCAAAATTTATTTACTCGATTCGACTCGACTCGATCGAATACTCACCCCTAAGCATCACTATAAACCACAAATTCTTTACCAACCACCTGTTGAATTAACATAGGTGCCTCGGTTAGCAACATCTTCAATTTATCAAAGCTTTGCTGACACTAATTGGACCAATTAAACTTCGTATCTTTTTGTAACAAATTCGTCAAAAGCGAGGCAATTATCGAAAATCCTTTAATGAAACGTCAATAATATCCTGTTAAACCCAAAAAGCTTTAAATCTCAGTGACATTTTTAGGCGGTTTCCAATCTAAATTAGTTGAGATTTTTGCCGGGTCTACTTTAATGCCTTTCGCTGACACAACATGACCCAAAAATCCAACTTCTCGTAATCAGAATTCACATTTACTGAACTTTGCAAATAACTGCCTCTCACTTAAAGTTTGTAATCCAATTCTCAAATGTTGTGCGTGCTCAGTCTCATCCTTTGAGTAAATCAATATATCATCAATGAAGACCACTACAAACTTGTCTAAATACGGTCTAAATATCTGATCATCAAATCCATAAAAGTGGTGAGGGCATTTGTCAAACCAAATGGCATGACTAAGAATTCATAATGCCCTTATCTGGTCATGAAAGTTGTTTTCGACATATCGGTATCCTTTACCCAAAGTTGATAATAACCCAAGTGAAGACCAATCTTCGAAAACACTTTCACGCCTTTCAACTGATCAAATAAGTAATCAATGTGAGGCAGTTGATAGTTATTTTTAATTGTGACCTTGTTTAACTGTCTGTAGTCAATGCACAAACGCATTGATCCATCTTTTTTCTTAACAAACAAAACAGGTGCACCTAAGGAGAAAAGCTCGGTCAAATGAATCCTTTGTTTGCTAATTCTTGCAATTGTGCTTTTAATTCTTTCAATTCTTTCAAAGCCATCCTATACGGAGCAATCGATAGAAGAGAGGTTCTCAGTATCAACTCAATTGCAAAATCTATTTTCCTGATTGGTGGTAATCATGGTAACTCCTCGAGAAATACAGATGGTCAAGGTTTATACCAGTTTCAATTATGCAACTCTAGTATCTATCATATATGCCAAATATGCCTCGCATCCCTTTTGAACACATTTCCGTGCTGTCAAAGCAGAAATAATACTAACAATACCGACACCACTATCTGATTCAACCCTGATCAATTCACCATCTCGACACTTTAATACAATCTACCTCTGTTTACAATTCACCACAACATCATGCAGCGTCAACCAATCCATATCAAGAATCACATCAAATTCATCAAAAGGTAACAACATCAAATAAGTCAGAAAACCACAACCTTGAATTTTTAGTGGGAAATTTCGACACACCTTGTTCATTAACACATGTTTGCCTAACGAGTTGATCACTTTAACTATAAACTTGGTTGACTCAACTAATATATTTTATTCAACACAAGTGTGGTGCATATATATGAATGGGTTAACCCCGGATAAATCAATGCAATAACAGTAACATTAAAAAGAGAAAAGGTACCTGTGATCACATTAGGTCCTGTAGCCTCTTCACGGGCTCGAATGGCATAAGCTCTAGCTAGTGCTCGTGCTTTCGACTGGATCGAGGAGTCACTTGTTCCACTTCTATTGCTTCCCGTCATCCTATTGTTCCTCAACAGTTTACCTTTGGACGGTGTACTCTCAGATCGAGTACTTTGAACCTTTTCTCTATCAAACATTTTCAGGCAGTTTCGAAGATAGTGGTTAGGTGAACCACATCTAGAACAAGATCCCGTCTTCAATCAGCACTCCTCAAAATGTCTTCGATTACATAGGTGACATTCGAGTCTATTGTCATGGCGGACACTACCAACACTGGCCACCGACATTGTCTAAGGTCTTGATCTACCCTGCTTTCCTCGATCTCTACTTGAAATTCCAGACGGATTTGACATGTGGCTAGAAAACTCTTTCATTTTCTTCATGGGAGATGAGAAGGATATTCCCATTGGTCGTTTATTAAAGTCGCACGACTCTCGTTCCACTTTTCTTTTCTCTATAGTAAGCTCTTTAACCTTGCTTGCTCGATCAACTAGGATCACGAACTCTTTTAGTTCCAGAATTCCAACAAGCAGTTTTATGTCTTCGTTCAAACCATCTTCGAAACGAGCACACATTGCCGCCTCACTTGAGACACATTCCCGAGCGTACTTACTCAGTCGCATGAATTCCCTTTCATATTCTGCCATTGTTCTCCACTCTTGCTTTAGTTCCAAGAACTCCTTCCTTTTCTTGTCTAGGAATCTCTGACTGATATATTTCTTCCTAAACTCTGTTCGGAAGAATTCCCAACTTACTCGATCTTCTGGTAACATCGCAGTTAGGGTTGTCCATTACTAATTTACATATTCTTTCAGGAGGGATATGACACACTATAAGTAATCATTCGGAATGCAAGATAACTTCCTCAATACCCGAAGGGTATTCTCTAGCTAGAACTCAGCTCTCTCAGGAACATCCTCAGCTATAACAGCCCATTTTTCAGTGGTGTCAAAAATAGTGACTTCGAAATCTCAAACCCGTCAAAAAGTCCAAGCGGTGGTGACATGATTTCATTCCACTAATTTTTGGGATATTTATTCATTTAGTCCAAATTAGCTTAAGGCTAAATTGTAAATAAGTAGTTTGCTTTGAATTTAATAAAATTAAAGGATCAAACAGGTAATTAACAAAAATATTTTAGTGAGTGGTTTATTATGACACTTATTGTCCTTAGTTAGGAAAATTAAAGGTTAATTAAGTGATTAATTAAGTTAATTAGGAAAGTCTTAAAATTTACAATTATGCCATTAGGTATAAATATGAAATTAAAGAAGAAAAATCACATTTTTCCTCCTAATTCCTTCTTCTTACTCACGGCTAAGACAAGAAAAACTAGGGTTTTCTATTGATGACCTTTGAGCTTTGATTTGGGTAAGCAAACCTTGATCGTTTTTAGTAATTTGTATGTTTTTTAATTCGTATTAGCTTTATCTAGCTAAACTAAGGACTAATTTGTAAATCTGTCAAATATTGTAAATCTTACCATTATTAAAAATGCTTTTCTTTGAAAGTTTTTGATAGTTTTGGATGCTTGATGATTAGGATGGATCTTTTTGTAAAGTGATTTTTGATGAAATTAGGGTTTAAGGATTAAAATGCTAAATGATGAAATTGGGTGTACTTTAGGTGAAATAAATGGACTTTAGGGTCATGTATGAGGTGATAGTATATTCGACTGGTATAGGTTAAAGAGAAATGGGTATTTTGCATTTTTTTGTTGAAAGGACTAGATTGAATAAAATGAAAGTATTAGGGGTAAAATCATAATTTTCCCAAAAAGGATCAAATTATGTTAAATGAATTGATTATGTGTTTTAATATGAAAATTGGATGAAATGTTGATTTAGATTAAAATCGTGCAAAGGATCGTGGAAAAGGGAAATTAGCAGAATAGTCCCTAAAGTTTAGCCAAACCTTAATTTCATCCGGTAAGTTTGTAGTGTTAGTTTATACACCTTATATGTTTTTTTGTTACACTATTGTTACAGCATCTTGAAGAAGGTTAAACATTCGTGTTGATTGAAGAAGCAAAGGAAGAAATGAAATGTTAGACTTAGGGAAGTTATCTGATTTGAAGCGATGGCTAGGACCCTGCATATGTTGTAGTATCCTGATAGCTTGTGTGAGCAGCATCGCAAGTTAATAGATTTTGAGTGAATACTGAATTGTGGACCCCTTCCGAGGGCTGAGTCTTCGCGAATGTTACAAATTCTCATTAGCTTGTGTGAGCGACCTCGAGAGTGGGAAGTTTTGGACCGTATCGATGACTGAGTCTTCGCGTATGTCGCTGATTCTCAACAACTTGTGTGAGAAGCATCGTATACTGGTTAACCATTTTAGGCTCTAAGAGCTAACCATTTTGGGTCTCGTGTGAGCTAAAGTTGTCTGTGCTCGTATGAGCTAAAGATTTGGAAGACTGAAGAGATTAAGTTCGTTTTTGTGCATAAGATTATGAATACATATTCGTTTTCATCTTTAAACTGATCTGACTATTCTATAAGGAAATGATATTTATGAACTTACTAAGCTTAATAAGCTTACTCGTGAATCTGTTGTTGTTTTGTATATACATTTTGCTATTTGAAGATCGAATCTTCTCAAGGAAATCACACTATTGCGAAGCAAGTATGGTAGATTTTACATCACTTGGTCTTATGGCATGTACTAGGATGATGTTATCTTTTGCTTATGTACAACGAGATTGTGAAAACCTTGTCATGTTTGATGAAATGTTGAAAGTAGAAACGTATGGTTTTGGAATGTAGAAAGTAGACTCAAAAGTACCTTGTATTGACATGGAAATCATGTATTTTGTGTTAGCTTAAATGCATAATTAAAGTTGTGTATGAATGAAGTTAATAAACTTGTGTTCAGTATGATTCTTAAGATTCTGCATACTGTTTCGGTAAAACCCATTGCATGTTTTGGTAGAAGTGCAGGGTAGGAGAGAGGTTGTTCTTTGACTTGAGTTGTACCGATAGTTAAATTTGCAAGTATCGGTAGTTATTAAAATTGATGTATCGGTAGTTTATATGGTTATATCGGTAAAAGTTACAGGGTGAGAATTTAGCTCTCTGGAGTTTTTGGTATCGGTGAATACATGACTTGTATCAGTAGAAATCATACTTGTATCGATAGAGCTAGCACAAGTACCGGTAGAATTTTGCACAGTTTTCGAATTATTCACTGACTTGACTATTATCGATACTTGGCCATCAGGTACCGGTAGAAGTTTCCAAAAGATGTTGGAAATGTCATTTTTACCCTTATTAAATTGTGTTTATATTTAAATGACGATATATGATGTGTGAATTGAAATACTTTAAATAAATAAAGTTGACTAATATAATGTTAAAGATAAATAATGATACACCGAAAACCCTAACCGGTGACGATTTTCAGGTTTTTGGGTGTTACATTAGTTGTACCCCGAAATTCTTCAGCTCCATACTTACGTAGCTTATCCACCGAAGGTCGACTCACCCTTACTTGCTCTAGCTCTAGTGGAACAGGAGGAGTCGATGGTGGTACCAGCGAAGGTGGAGGTCGTTATGCCATCGGATTGGTTCTCATATACTCGGTGAACCATTTAAACATCATATGGAAGAAAGCTTCTCATGTTTCGCTCCTTTGGCCCTTAGAAATGAGCTCATTAGCAGTTGTCCCTTAGACAGAAGCCTGTATGTTGCTTTCAACTTCATCAGGATCAGCTTGATTGGGCGACATCTCTTATCAAATAAAAAATCACTATTAGTTTTAATAACAGGAGACATCACACTATCATAGGTTATATAAATGGCATGTACTATCTCTACACTTGCTACTTTTAGTCCTAGATTTGATTAAACCTTAACTCTAATACCACTAAATGTAACGCCCCTTGCTCGGTTCGATTTCTAAACTCGAGTAAGTAGCTATTACAATGACAATTTTCACTTTTCGTTACTTAAAATCCCTTGTAATTACCTTAAATAGTGTCTCATAGATATTCAAGTAAGAAATTTCAAGTTTTTGGAATCAATCCCACTTAATTCGAGTCAAAAACAACTTTTAAAAAGTTTGATGGGCTTCTATCAGTACCCAATTGAATAAGTATCGGTAAAAGTCAAGTCAGAAAACAAGTAAAAATAGTTGCAGTTTTCTATTGGTAGAAGTGGAAGTTCTACCGATACAAGTATAGGTACTACCGCTACAACTAACTCCAGAGAGCAATGTAAATTTACCTTGCAACTTCTACCCATACAACTGAATAATCTACCGATACTTGAGAAAACTTCTACCAATATAATGTAAGTCAATAGCTAAAGTTTAATTTGCTCTGTACTTCTATCGGTAGTCACGAGATTTCTACCGATACAAGTACTTAGACTTCTTAAAATCATCATTTTCTTAAGTATTTAACTTCAAAATAACTTACATAATTTCTCAAACATTATTTAAGAGCAACAAAACACAAAATGGACATATTACTTGATCCAATTCAAAATAACGTAATATCAAGTCTTATACATGCCATTTATAACCTAAGATGAGTAACTAAGAGCTGCCAAAATAATTGTTGGATAGTGTGGTGACGCTCCGGTGATCCTAAACGATCAAGCTTTTCGACGATCTACAAGAACATGAAAATCAACTATGTAAGCATATAATGCTTAGTAAGTTCACAACAAGAAATCAACTTACCAAATTACATATTTCGCCAAAAATATTTTCCCGTTCATTTTCATATTTCCCATGTAACTAATTCTTTTCTTCTCAAGATTCTCATGATCTCAATATTGTATTATACCTTGTATTTCAACTATATATTATCACCTTTCTCCCATATATTGCTACTTGTGTACCTGTTGGATCTTTGGAACTACATGGATAATAATTTTATCATTTTCACACCAAGTGTGCATGTCATATCTCTATATCATGTAATGCTCATGCTCACACGAGCTATGGGTCGAGATGTTAGGCTACACGATGCTGCTCACACAAGCTGTGGAGAATCCGCAATAAATGTCGGATCTCAGCCATCAGTAGGACATCTAAGACCAACACACATATATCCTGTAATGTTAACACGAGCTGTGAAGTGAGCCTGCTCACACAAGCTGTGGGTCTAGATATTAGGCTACATGATTGCTGCTCACACGAGCTGTGGAGAATCCGCAATAAATGCCGGATCTCAGCCATCGGTAGGACATCTAAGACTAGCACCCATATAACTTGTAAATCCCGAAATCGAATCATGTAAATCCTAGTATTCTTTAGAATCAAATGGGTATATATATATAGAAGTCCTCTCATATTATACTTTCACCAATCTAATATCTCAACATTAATTATAAACAAATAAATCAAATACAATAAATGAAGTTTATGTATATGTATATAAACAATTTAATTAAGTTACAAACTTACCTCAACTAACACAAAAGTACAAAAGGAGTCGTTGATTACTCGACGACTTTGTCATTTCCTCGACTCAACCCCGATTGTTGAGTTCCTTGATCTGGATAATTATTTTATTTTGTCAATAATTCAATATACATTTTAAAGAGTAAATTAAAGATAAAAATCTTTATTTATGGAATTTTGATCAAATAGCCTACACACTTTAACATTTGTGCTATTTAATCCTAGATTTAAGAATTCAACATTTTACCCATAACCAAACACAAACCCAAGATATTATACTTTTGTCAAGCATTTATCTCAAGCCTCATATTTTCTACAAATTTCTTATTGGTCCTTGTACCTTTACCGTTTTTCATAAGTAGATCCTTCGACTTAAGTCATCCAAATTATTTAATTAACTTTTGCTAATAACTTTCAACTCAAAGGTTTAATGGTAATACCCATAAACACATTTTCCCCATGTAAGTGAAACTCTTAAGTAAACCATAGTTTAAATCAACCTCCGAGTTAACTTGATCAAGCCACAAAGAGTTCAAAACAAGTAAAGGATTAAAGCTAACCTTAAAACTTGGTCAACAAGAGAAGAGCTTAAACCAAGCTTCTTTTTCCTTCAACAATGGTGCTTTACCCTATTCAAGAAGGAAGAGAAGAAATAATATTTTTCTTTCCTTAATTGATTTTAAAAGTGCTTAAAATCACACTTTTTCACTCCACACACTTCCACCTAATCCTACTCACCTCATTTCTTATATTTTAATCTAATTTTCATGCTAAAATATCTTCAAATGGGGAAGCATTGCCGTCCACTTCCCTAGGGATGGCTTAATTGCCATTTTGATCCCTCCAATGTCTTATCCTTGCATTGTTGGGTAGTTAAGCTTGGAGGTCACAACTTGTAAAATTCCCTTTAAATGGTCCTTTTTAGTAAATTCTTATCCAAGCCAATAAGTTTCTTATATAAAATTTTAATATGACCTTAAATGTTCTGGTATATATTAAAATAATATTATTTCTGACTTTAATCGTTGAAATATGTGGTCTCAAACCATTATTTCCGACGTTATTAAAATCGAGCCGTTACAGTCTGAATAAGGGTAAAGTTAAAAAAAATTTTAGGGGTTGAAATTAAATTATAATTTTTACGATAGTAAAAATGTAATTTCACCATTTTAATAATTTATATCTTTATAATTTTTAAAAAATTAAATCAAATTTTAATCATTTTAAGAGGTCAAAATACAATTTTATCTTAATTAATATAAAATTTTAAAAATTAAAAAAAAAACTAAATAAAAAATTTTCTATTTAGGAGGGGGCGGGGCCCTACCAATCCTCCAAACTACGCCCCGGGTCTAAATAACATAGCTTTCCAAGTTTCTAAAATGATGAATCAACCGTAATTTAACTCTTTTTGTGTCTTGAACATGCTTCTTATTGTTTTCAATTTACTCGAGATGTCGCCAATATTGCGTAAAATTGCAAACAGAAGTCTGAAGTAATATTGATGAAAACTATAGACTATTATTTTGATGTAGTGCAAAGATACTTGGAAGGGTTTCTCAATGTTGGCTTTTAAGGATCTTTGCAAACAGAAGTCTGAAGTAATATTGATGAAAATATTTATAAAAAATTTTTAAAATAATAATTTTAGAACCTAAATAAGTTAATTAATTTATTCAAGTTTATCATACTAAAAAGTTTTTTTATTTATTTTGCTTTGAAAAAGTTTTTAAATATATATGGTTTCAAATTTATGTGCTCTAACATTGGATTAGTTATATTGTAACAAAATTTTAATTAGACATGTTTAATTTTTTAATTTAATTCGAATAATTTCACACGATTCGATTCAACTTGCCTTGAATTTTATTTCACTCGACTCGAATTGAAAAAATTTCAAATCGAGTCAAGATGATAAAATAAGACTATCGACTTGAAAGTTTTTTACTCTATTCGATTGAACACTCACCCCTACTTCCTTTTATATATTACTATTATGGTTCCTCCAAGTTTCATGTTGAGTAAATTAAATTTTGGAAAATTATAAAGTAAATATTTGAAGATTAAAATATACTCCATGTTTTTGTAATCTTCATACATTTGAAATTTAGTCTTCGTACTTTTATATTCAAGAATTTAGTCTTTATTTTTCGAATTTAAAAATTTAAATTCAATTATTAGCATTATTAAATTCTTTTATTAAATTTGCTGGTATGACATTTTGAAACTAAACAAAATACTCATTTAGTAATCATGTAACAAAAAAAAAAGCATTGCAATGGACTTAAATTTAACAATTGATTTTAATAGTGACTCTTAAAAGTTATATAAACATTTTAATCAAATAAAGTGTAAACCCCTAAACCCTGTCTAGAAGATATGGCCGAATCTAAAGGGTCATTATCGTAATTTCACCCTCAAAAACCATTTTAAAGCATATATATAATTTAATTTGTAAATAAATTAAGTCATAGTAAAATAATCAATTTTTCACTTCTCTGAATAATTCCAAACTTAAAAATTATTAATCAAATACCTTAAACAAATATCCCAAATCCCAAATTAAATAAAAACATTACAATTCCAAAATAATTTTATAATATAACAATCTAAAAAAATCCCAAAACAAATCTTAATGAATAATAAATAATAACGATTAAAAACACGAGTTTCTCCGAGTACCAAGCCGCCTAAGTCACTGTATCTGAAAGAAAACTATTGGGAAATAAGCTAAAAAGCCCAATGTGTCTCTAAAGTGCAAACAATCACAAGCACAGTATCAGAGTAATTTCATAAAACATTTTAAAACAAGCATACAATTTATCACAACACAAATGCAATAAAATCACAAGCACAATGCAATGCACTCAATCCTCTAGCACACCAACACAGTAGAGAGGTTCCCTAGAGCCCTCCTCATCCAATCGTCACCAACTAGAGTGATTTTAGTATCAGCCGTTTGAAGGGGTGATTACCACGACTTCCATTGTACAATCTCAACCCACATACACACAATGATATGATGTCACAATAATCTCAGTCTCAACACAATCGCATGATATTAAATTAGAGTTCAAAAATCCATACACACGATAATCAAAATATCCAGAATCTGACAGATATGCATGGAAAATCAACATGCGATACACAACATCAAGTAATAATCTCACAAATACCTCACCACAATATAACATCACACATCAATCATAAATCACAGACAGAGCACACAACAAATATGTAGCACAGATAAAAACACACAACAACATGTAGCACAGACAGAGACACACCTCTAACAGTAGAAGCTCTAACGTCGTGGAGAGCGTCTCCCACGCTCAATTCTATCATTAGGTCTAGCTCAATTAGAACCTACAAGAATAAATTCTATATTAAATCTATCACTATGCCACCTACTAAACCTAACACTAAACCGAAACAAAAACTCACGTGTCACTATCGGAGCTTGTACAGGGGCAACCTGCACAGTTAGAGGAGGTAACTCATCGTTCTCAATATCGTAATCACCTATAGACAATATATCCCAATTCAAAACCTTTATTCATTTTTCTTAGAAAATTTATTAAGTTCAATAACTTGTAAATAGCTAAAATGAGACTTTCGAGTTCTAATTTGACGAAATGGACTGCGGATTCAAAATCAATACGTCGAAAAATGGCAAGGTAAGATTGATTAAAAATTCAACGATCAAAGTTAAAGTCAATGATCAAAGTCAACGGGTCAACGAGTAAATAGATCGATTAATGGGTCAAAGTGGATTCGAGCTCACGGGTATCAAGTTGGGTCACGGGTCATAGCAGATTTGGCTCACGGGTTTTAGGGTTTAGACCATGGGTTTGGGTAGGATCCTTAGGTTTGGGTTAGGTTTTAAGGTATTAGGTCTCTTCTTTGGGGTACAAAGTTTGGGTTCAAATTGGGTCTTAAACATGGGGCTTGGTTTAGGGCTAGGTCATGGTGTTGGTTAAGGTTTGGGTTGAAAATTAGGCTTGCACATTTGACTCACTGTCCAAAACTTTTGTTGAAAACAATTTTATGGTTTTGTTTAACCCTTGACGGCGCCAAATCAAGGGGCCTCGACGGATGGCACGAGTTCTTGCTGGAAATAGCACCAAAAGAGGACAAAAGATCGATCTCAACACTCACCAACACCGATTACATTTGAATCACAATGAAATATATGACGGAGAAGAGGAGCGACGGCGTAAGGAAGAACCCGAATGGTTTTACAGTGTTTACACGCGAACGGTAGACGGCAAGGGCAAAGGGAGAATGGGGTTAGGTTCGCGAGGTGACGATGATCACGATGGAGGTGGTGGTGTGGTGTACAGGTGACGGGAAGACCTTCGTCGGAGCTTGGACAGAAAGAGGGGAGAGATGAGAGTGTTTTTTGCTTGAGAGAAAAAGAATGAAAATAAACGTGGAGTTTGAGAAGTCATTTGAAGGAGCAAAAGAGGCTTAAATACCCATTCACAAAAATGGGTCATTTACACGCAAGGGCTTCAAAATCTCTTGGGCTTCTGGAAAAGCCCTTTACTTTTGCCCACTTCACAAATTAGTTAAAAAATTCTCAATTTAGCCCCAAAATTTTATTCTCAGTTCAATTTAGTCTCTAACTTTACTGTATTTACGAATTACACCCTAAATTTTACTAAATTTCCAATTTAGTCCTTAAAATCACTAAACTTACAATTTAATCCCAAAAATTTAAAAATTGGGTTGTTACATAAAGTATTTGAGTTATCAATGAAATTGTAAAAGTTGAGGTACCAAATTTAAAAAAAAATTGAAGTATAACTATTAGATATTAAATTTGAGTGTAGCACATAGACCAAAATTAAAATATGACCATTATTATATAATCTTAAATTTGAGTGTAACATAGGGACAAAAATTGAAATTTTACCATTCTTCTAAATAATGCAAAAAAAAAAAAAGGAAGGTGGCCCATTATATAGAGGTGAGGATAACATAAGGACAAAAATTGAAATTTGACTATTTTATAATGCAAAAAAAGAAAAGAAAAAGAAGTATTAAATAAATTATTAAAAATCATAAAAATAAAAAATATTTAAAAAATAAAAAAAGTTCAATCAAGTTTTTTAACTTGGTTCAACTGGTCTATACAGGTTCGGAAATCAATCAGTCTTATGCCTCCTTTTGGATAGATACCCCGATTGGTTCTTGGTCCGACTAGTCAGTCTGGTTCAAGCAACTATAACTCTAAGTCTCTACACTTTGTACATTTAGAATTTATTACTATTATTTTAAATTGATTTCTTCGATTTTCACTTTTCAATGATTATTTTATTTGACTTTTATGATAAAATTATCCAACCTACTAATTCTTAATTCAATCAATTCAGCTGAATTGATTATTTCTGAGAAACTAGCTTAGAAAGTTTGAGATTAGGACTTGTTCTCTCTCATGTTACTCAGACTTAAAATGAATGTCGAATGCATATTTTCATCTTTTTTAAGTTTTTTCGAACATAATTTTATAGTGTGTATGTATGAAAAAGAAATCAAAGATCAGAGCAAAGGTGAAACCAAATTTTTTTTTAAGAAGATCGAAATTAATTATAATTTTTACGATAGAAAAATATAATTTCACCATTTTAATAGACTATATCTTTATAATTTTCAAAAGATTAAATCAAACTTTTATATTTTTAGGGGACTAAAATATAATTTTATCTTTATTAATTTAAAATTTTAAAAATTTTAAAAGAGCCATATGAAAAAATTTTCATTTCAAAGAGTCGGCCGGTGCCAGCCCTTAATTTCGCCACACATCTCCATCCGCCAATAATGTGAATACATGGTCGAAAAGAACCTCCACAAATATGATCAGAATTAAATTGATCATTTCTACAACCCCATCTATAATTTACACAACAAAATATTCAATCCATTGAAGGCAGAAAATAACCAAATAAGAAGAAGAGGAAACAAAGGAACAAATCAAACCACAACTCATTGTTGAAGAAATCAATCAATAAAAAACAAACATGACTACCATTAATAAAAAAAAAAAAAAAACATGATGGTAGCGAAACTAGACAACCCCAAAACTCAAAGAAACTGAAAACACCAAACTTACTACTTTTCTTTTTTCTTTCTGGACTATATATTTTCTTGCCTGGAGCTCCAGCTAGAACTTGAGTCATTAGATTTTGTTTTCTGGTTCAGACTCCATTTTCAGATGCTTCTTCATTAGCAGCATTCTCACTGGTTCAGACTCCATTTTCAGATGCTTCTTCATTAGCAGCATTCTCACTGTTTTCTTGAATGCCAGAGACTACATTACTAGTTTGAATCTTTTTAGTGGAAACCGCATCATTCTGCTGTATTTCAGATGATCCATTTCGAATGTCAGAAGGATGTGGCAGCTCTGCTGAATTAGATTCCAGGCTTTCTTGGAAAGCTTTACAGATATCCTCTATAGATTTTACTTCAACAACAGGTAATTTTGGATTGGTATTTGCTTGATCCTGTGGGTTCTCAATCATACTTGGATGAATTACTTCGTCAACATCGATCCCTTCATGAAGTTGCTTGAAAGCCAAATCAATATCTTCTACTGATCTTGCTTCAAGAACAGGCTGATCAACTTTGGCCATGGTCTTCGTATCCTCAAGTAAGACTGCAGTTTCAGTATAGGCAATATGAGATCCCTCTGTTAAATCAGTTTTCTTGAGATTGAAGTCCTCAATGGTATCCAATTCAGAAAGAATTCTTTCATTAATCTCTTTAATCTCATTATCCTCTTCATATATTTCTGCTGCATGATTAAAGTGTTCTGATAGTTCTTGAGGGCTACCCTCACTTTCCATTTCATTTAGGATCCGCTCTTTCAAATCTCGATCCGTTGGCAATGAATGTTCAGGACTCTCAGCAGGAAAACTGGATTCTGAAGTCATGCAAGTGTAGTTTGCTAAAAGTTTGTCCTCAGACCCAGGAATTTTAAGTAAATCAACATCATTGTTGCCAATGTCAAATTCCAGTGTAGACTCCATTGCAATAATAGATGGTTCCTGAATCAGAGTGGCCATAGTTTCATGTCACTGTTCTAATTATAATTAGGGCATGCAAATACCATAAAAATGTGAGATAGATCATGCAAAATGCAGGAAACATAGTACTAAGTCTAGCAAGCACACTACAGGAAACAGGTTGCTTATTAAAGCAACTGAAACAAGCAAATCGACCTCCAGGGAAAATCCAGATATCCAATGAAATTTGGACCAATAATGCATTAAATAGCTTTAATGCCTCGGTATTTAAGTGTACATGCAATAAGAACAATTCATTCTCGGTAAATCAATCACTCAGCCCTCTGAAAAATTATCCATAACTATATTAATGTGATTATCATATAATATATCCATGTTCAATTAGCTACTTCAACATGATTACTTGACTGAGAAATAAAGCTAAAGCGAAATACAAAATGAAAGAAAAGAAGAGTAAGATAACATCTGATATTTAACAAATTAAAGAAATTATGGAAGCAAAACATGCAAAATATTCATAACATTACTCTTCAAAGAAGCATGCCAATTCAGCCATAGGAAGAAATTTAAACAAATATAAGAAATTCCTTTCAAAACTTACCTCCAGCTTATCATGTTCATCAATGGATGGTTCATCCGTAGAATTAGACAGCATCAGCTGTTTCACCAATGCTGGTGGGTTTTCTCTAGAAGGCAGAGCTTGATAACTAGAGTTAAAAGGAATTCCCTCCAAATTCATATCATGGTCAACATCACAATCAATCTTTGAATCCGAATATATTGGTTGAACTTCACCCATCTCAGAGTCGGTTTTAAGCACCTCCCTGAGGTTAGCCTTTGAAGGGTTAACTTGTGAAACTTGAGCCACCTTTATGTGATAATATTCATCCTCTGTGGATGAACTTTCATCATTGTAAGGCATAGCCTGGTGAGTCAAAGCTGTGGAAGACAACTCCTCACCCTTATCATGGTGGACTTCAATATCAAGACTTGCATCCAAGTTTGACAAATGCATTTGACAGCATTTAGTCTGGATGATTTCTTCCTTGGGCCTAACACCACCCCCTACTAAGTCATGCTCTGATGAACTTGACGAATGTATTTCATCTCGCTCAAGCAGGGTGTCTTTCTTTACAACTGCATGCCAATCTCCTGTTGCAGCCTCTGAAAATTCAATGGGGTTCATCAGATGCTGTTGTTCTTCTGGTAAACAATCCAAAATCTTACCCAATCCTTGCTCAGCAGCAAGATTCATCTCTGCACCAAGGCTCAATAAGTCCTCTTGATTCTGGATAAAGCTTTCTTCGTCAGAAGATGACGAGCCTACATCTGTTGAAACATATTCAACCACAGATTCAGGCACCGGTGATACATTATGATCGGCAAAAGTGGAAGAAACCCCTGATGAACCAGCATACGTACCATCATGCTCACTGATCTCTGGTAGATCCCTTACCCTTGGTTCGTTTTCAAACAAATCCAAGGATGCTGCATGCATCTCTTGAAAACTAGAAGTATCCTGTTCTCTTTTTTTACCATGCCCTTCAGGTTCCTTATCAATTGACTCAACAAACATTGAGGGTGCACCCATTTCAGATGTCTCAGCTTGTGCCTCAGAAGTTACAGATGAAAATGAGAGGATCTTCCCAACTGATGGACTTGAATCATAAACAGGTTCACTATGCTGATTATCATCCACCACCCTGGTTGTAAAATGGAATTCTGATTCTTCAAATGATGGTTGTATGGATATGGCAGATTCTTTAATTTGATGACCTCTCAGTTCAAAACCTGCAGCTCCTACTCCAGTGAAATATGATATATTTTCATCTATCTCCGATAATGATGACAAACTGGACCTACTGCTAAAATCCTCTTCAACTGGCCCTGTGCTAGGATAAATATCACTTGGATAGAGTTCCACATGAGTAGTTGCTCCAGCTTCAGACAAATTTGATTCTGTTTGCTGCTGATTTTCTCCATGTCCTAATGTGATCCCATCCATACCATGATGAACATCTCTTTTCTCAGCTTGGCCAACAAGATATGCTTGCTCGATTTCAGTCATATTGAATTGCACATGAGCAGTTGCTCCAGCTTCAGGCAAATTTGATTTTGTTTCTAGCTGACTTTCTCCATCTCCGAATGTGATCCCAACCACAGCAAGGTGAACACCTCTATTCTCAACTTGATCAACATCTGCAAGCTCATCATCCCCAGATGATATGGTCTCTTGTTCATCATGGAAAGAAACATGATCTTCATTCGTGACCAGTTCAGTTTCTTGAGAAATGTCTTGCTCATATGACTTGTCCTCCTCATCGACAACTGAACTCACTGATTCAGTATCAGGAACAAAACTCAACTTTGACTCACTAACTTCACTTGACTGCCTATGGAATGAAGAAGGGCTAGATCCTTCAATTACTAACTGCTCTGGGACAAAATATGGTTTCCATTTAAGCTCTTGCCGAGGAACACCTAAAGATGATGGTCCCACATTGAAGCTTTCATGTCTTCGTAAGAATGCTTGTCTTTGGGGAACTGTTTCCCTTTGATTAAAACCAGCAAACTCCTCCTGGAAACTATCTCCTTTAAGATCGGGTTTTTCCTCACTTGAGTCGTAAGGAAGATCAAAAGGGTTTCTTCTTGGCTGCAAAATAGTCGGAGCTGACCCTGGAATGGGCGGTAACCCTAGGTCATCATAGGAATCATATGAAAGTTCAAATGGATTATGTTTTGTTGTAGAAACCGGTGTGATGTTTAAGGGAATATTAGCACTATTCACGTCTATCAGATTCTTCTCAATCATCAATCTCATGTTTTTACGAGCTCTTCTCCTTGCAAGAAGATTATCCAATCGTTGGTTTCTTTCGAGCTCTGAAGTCCCCAAATCCATGAGATTCTTTTGATCATCCTCTGTCCATTGGATTGCGGATTTACTTTCATCCTCTTTACCCTCCTTAGCTCCATTTCCCGCATCCTCCTCATCGTAATCATCATCATCTTCCTCCCTTTGGTTTTCTAGCTCATCGGACTCAACACTTTCATCATTATTACTATCATGAGACCTCTCTGAGATGGCATCTGAACAATTATCAGGCAACTGAGCTGGTTGTGGAGCTCTAGAGCCCAAAAGCGGGTGCAACTCATCAAGCATCGGAATTATATCAGCCATTGAAGCATCAGGAGAGGAACTCTCAGCACCATCAGAACCAAAATCCAATGATTCATCATCACCATCATCCTCATTGTCCACAGCATGTTTCCAAGAGAACACCAGAGAATCGAATTCACCATCCCTTTGTTCATCACTGAGATCTTCTCTGAGTTTACAATCCTCCACTTCAAGATTCCTATCTCCTACTGCATCCGTCAAAACATGATGATCATCCGATGCCTTCACCATTCTCAACAGGCCTTCACTCCCTAGAATCTCCTCCTGGATTTCCCTCTTCTTCTCCACCAACGAATCATTCAATGATCCCTCTACCTCATCAATTGCCCCATTCTCACAATGAATATCCCTAGAATCCAAATCGTCATCCACCAACAGCTTATAATGAACTGAACCATCATCTTCCTTGACTTCACCAACCTCATTATCAACCAAATTAACTTTCTTCTCAGCATTCTCGACTATACCCCACCTCTCCCCAACATGTCTTTCTACAACAAAATCATCAGCAACATTTCTCTCCCCAACAGTATTGTCCTCAGTAGCCCTGGTTTTCAATTCTGGAACATCATTGCCAATTTTCTCTTCTTCTTCCTTTTCATTGATTTCAGGTATGTATGGTGACCCAAAACTCAATAGTGTACCAAGTAAAACAGCAGTGCAGACCAAAACAGGAGATGCAGTAACCAAAGCAGAAAATAACACAGGAAATGAGGTATACAAAAGCATCAAAAAGCAAACCAACCCAACAAAAAATGGATGATTCCAAACTGATCTATAACATACTTTAACTGATATCACCATTAATTTCCTAACTCTTTCCAATCTTTGAATTCCCATCTTTCACTATAATGATAAACTTTTTATCTCCTCAACTTCCAAACTGTTCAGAAAAACAGAACCAGTTAAAAAAAAAAACAATTGGATCCAAAACAAACAAATATATTAAAAAATTTATGTATGAACTCACCTTAGAGATAGAATTAAATGAAAGACAGAGCAATTAAATGAAGATCAACCCAATAGCTAAAGAGCAACAAGTAAGAGTTCTCGAGTGATGAAACTGACAAATAAACAAAATAAAATCAAAACAAAATATTAAGCAGAGCTGAATCACGTAAAATTGAAAGTTTCAAGCAAGAGATAAAAACTCAAGAATACCTAGAAAAACCCCGAGGCTTTCAATACTTGGGAATTTGAAACTGAAGGCAACTCTAAAAGGGCTTAAATACAAAGAAATGATTAATTAAATTTCAGCTCTGTTTTTTATTCTTTATTTACTTATTTTACTTATTAAAACAGCTATGAAGTGGTGATGGTGTCGTTTTCTCTCTCTCTCTCTCTCTCTCTCTTTTTATTCAGTAGTTTTGCAGAGAATAGAAAGGAAATGGGGCGGTACAAAAAAAAGATCAAGAAAGTGAGTTATCGAAAACAGAAAGGAATGACGGTTCCTACTTCCTAATATCATTATTACTACGTGTACATGTGGGTTATGAAGACATGTAATCTAAAATTCATTCAATAATTGAACCCGATTGATTGATTGATAGTTAAAAATATTTATCGTTTATGTATATTTTAAATTTAAATTACGTTAATTATATTTATTGTTTAAATTTTATTATATTACTGTAATTTATTAAAAATATTTATTTAATAATTATTATATGTGCTAGTAAAGAATTTATATAGATACTAGAAATTTTATCATATACATGTTCTTGTAAATCATGTATGTAGTTTTAATAAGTGCTTGGGTGTAATAGTAAGAGACATTGCACTCTCAAGGTAAAAATAACTTTGGAAACAAAATTGTTGGGAGGAGCAGCCACGAACCATAAACATAGACTATAAAATTGACATGCACAATATAAAAAAAATCATATATTTAGAATATAAATTTTCATTTAAAATAAAATAAAATAAATAATTAAATGTATAATTTGAAATTAATTAATAATATATGAAATATATACGATATTAAAATAAAAATTAAATTAAATTATAAGTAAAATGAAATTTAAAAACATAATTATATTAGATTAAGATTGTTAAATGAATTCAATTATAAAGTACAAGTAAATTGGAATGAAATCTTGGTTGTGTGGTAAATTTTTAAAAAAAAATCAATGTAATAGCTATGGGTACAAGTCCCACAATACACATATTTATATTATTTTTAATTAAAAAGATTAAAATATGCTTGAATAATATAACTTGATTTAAATATAGAATATCATTTTTGTAATTTTTCTAATCAAGTTAGTGTGGGGTTAATTCGTGACACCAACTCAATCAAAGATTTTATTAATAGCATAGATACAATTGATGGAAGTAATAAAGTGTGGATTAAATTTTGTTATTAATTTGATCAATTTTAATTTTTATATATTTTAAAATTTGAAATTTTAGTCTTAACCTAATGATAACAGTTAAATTTATTTGGTTAAATTATGTCATTAGTATTGTATTATGAGAAGTTATAAATTTAGTCCACTTTCACCAATTAAATCATCCTTGGTGGCTATATGTTTTGAAATTCAAAATTTTAGTATTAATACAAACAACAGTCATTAAATCTATTAACTGATTTTTTGTGAAAAATATGTAAAATTAACAAATAGACATAGCATTACACATGTGATAATATGTTTGACACATCAAATTTTAAAAATAAATAAAACTTAACTTAATGAATTTAATAGTTATCATTTGATTAGGACAAATTTTCAAATCTAAAAGTATAAGAACTGGAAATGATCAAATTAAAGTATAGGTACTAAATCCACAACTTACGCAAAGCATAGGATCTAATAGCAGAATTTGACCTAAAGTGTGCATGATAAAAATAATGCATAATGCCAAAAATAGCACCAAACGTTTGACTATTTGGTAACTTTGACCATTTATCTTTTTTTTTGGAGCGCTTTAATCTCTAACAGTTTTTTTTTGTCAAATTAATCTATTTTTAACGGACATACTGATATGATTGTTTGTTGACTAACGGTCAACATTAACTGTTGACATGGCGGTCCAAATGTAATTAAATGCTTACGTAGCATTATTTTATCTTATATACCACGTCAGCAAATGATTTTAAAATTATTTTAAAATCATCATCATCATCACTTTTTCTTCTTTTCCATTGTTTCTTTCCATCATTCATCACCACCATCATCATCGTCTCCATTGTGAAGCTTGTTAAGCAATCTACAATTACCTAAATTGCGTCCTTCTTGATCGCAATCACGGGCAATCCTATCACAAAATCCAAGGTGAACCTTTCCTACTTTCACTCTAGAATCTTGAATGGTTGTAGCAACCCTGACGGATACTGATACTCTGCATTAACTTTTTAGCAATTTAAACACTTTGCCATAAACTTTGTAACAACTCGCTTCAACCTAGGCCACCAATAGAGTTCGCGGAGGTCACAGTACATCTTGTTACTTCCTGGGTGCATTGCATAAGGACTAATATGGGCTTTGCTGAGGATAACTTGTTGCAAATCTTTATCATTTGGCACGTAAAGTCTTCCACGAAAATAGAGTACTCATTCATCGTTTAGAGTGAAGTCCCTTTACACTCCTTGTTCCACTTGGTGAACCCTCTTTGCCAACTCTTCATCATAAATTTGCTTCGCCTTAATCTGTTGTGACAACGTTGGTCTCACTTGTAGTTTTACAAGTAATCCACCATT
Source organism: Kokia cookei (assembly GCA_039519145.1). Classification (NCBI taxonomy): domain Eukaryota; kingdom Viridiplantae; phylum Streptophyta; class Magnoliopsida; order Malvales; family Malvaceae; genus Kokia; species Kokia cookei. Next base: position 19,200,227 of record CM076910.1, on the reverse strand, counting down.
ACTTGTCACACTTATTTGCACAAATAGAGCTCATAGACTTCTTGCTTAATGCATCTGCTACAACATTTGCCTTGCTAAGGTGATATTTTATCATACAATGGTAGTCCTTTAACAACTCCATCCATCTTCTCTGTCGTAGATTTAGCTCCTTCTGCATGAGCAAATACTTGAGATTTTTGCAGTCAGTATGGATGGTACACGTCTCACTAGACAAGTAGTGTCGCCAAATTTTAAGTGTGAACACCACTACTAATAACTCCGAATCATTGGTTGGGTAGTTACACTCATTAACCTTTAATTACCTAAAAGCATAAGCTACCACCTTCCCTTCCCGCATCAGCATATATCCAAGCCTTGTATGAAAGACGTATTTGCTCATGCGGTAAGGGCCTATTTTGGTTGTCAACCACGAACTCCTTCCCTAGTTTTGGTTGAATTAACATAGGCCTCGGTAAGGGCCTCCTTAAGCTTGTCGAAGCTCTGTTGCGTTTCTTCAATCCAGGCGAACTCATGTTTCTTCTGAAGCAACTTTGTTAAGGGTGTTGTTGTAGTGGTGAACCCCTCAACAAACATGCAATAGTAACCTACGAGCCTTAAAAAGCTTCGCACCTTAGTTACACTTCTTGGTGATCTCTACTCCACAATAGTTTCGATCTTCTTTAGGTCTACAAGAACCCCTTTCGCTAAAACGATGTGCCCCAAAAATGCAATTTCTTTGAGCCAAAACTCATACTTGAGTAAGGGTTGTGGTCTGAGCTTGCAAACCCTCTTGATGTTCTAGACAATCTTTAATCATGTGATCTTTAGAACCACACTTAAAAAAGTCATCTTACGACATTCCTTATGATGCCTTCGTTCGCAATGCTCACAAAGCGGACAGCTCACAGAATGCAAACCCTCCTTTTCATCCTGGGTATTGCTCCTCTGACGTGAGCGATCTGACTTGAATTTTCACTTAACATTCTTGCCTGAATTTTGTGGGGCTTTTCTTTTGGGGGCGACAAGATGTAGTCGTAAATGAGTTTCGGTGAATGTTTTCGTGGTAACTATGAAGAGAATTTTGTTCCTGAGTTAGGGCTTTATTTTCGGGTTTTGGGTTTGTACGTTTAGCACATTTAGGTTTATTTTCTCCATATTATAATCTCGTTTGTTTACTCATTTCCCGTGGTTTTTATCCTCTTTAGAGGAGTTTTCCACTTAAAATTTGTGTTTGATCTTCTCTATATTTTCTATTTTTTTGTTTATACGGGTTGGTCCTCAACAAACTAGTATTAGAGCTAGAATACGTGATACGAAATTGGAATGGAGGAAGTGGAAGAAGGATCGAATTCCAAGTTGTTGGACTCTAAAAAGAAAAGATTTGGATCTGATCTAAAAGAAGTAATAAACAAGTTTATAAATTAAAGAAAACGAAACCACTAAAAGAAGAAATTGAAGAACTAATAATAAATAAATAAATAGACGAAAGATAAAAGTGGAAGATGGAATGAGTAAACCGATGAATATGACGGATAGAATGATACGTGTCCAGTTGAACCCTTTGAGATATAAATCCCAATAAACTCAACTAATGGCTCTAATCAACCCTCCAAGAATTAATTCGTGGTAAATTGAAGGGTGAAGAATGGATTCCCACGATCCCTTGAAGAAAATCGAGAAGAAAACTACTTCTAAAAATCACAAGAAATAAATCTTGAACAAAGAAATAAACTCCTAGAGTTGTAAACTTTATTAATGAAAAATTGTTTACTTAATAAACAATGAAGAAGCCTTTATATAGGCTAGCTAAATAAATTTAAACAAAATTCTTAAGTATACTAGAACTCTAATTAATCTAAACAAAAAGCAGTTTAAGCTAAACTTTCTTATTGACATAAAACTCCTAAATATCTCAAACTACTTAATAATTATTAAAAATTCGGAATAATAAATAATTAAATAATAAGAGCTGATAAATACAATATTGGGCTCATATATAATAAAAATTAAGCCCAAAACTCAAACCCAATATGATTTAAATTCGAGTTAAAAGCCGAAACTCGTAATTCTCATCATAATCACGTCCAAAAATTCTACCCACGTAGTCTTTATTAAAACAGTCATAACTTGAGCTCCCGAACTCGAAATCGAGTAATTCAAAATGCATTTCGAAGCTAAGAGATAGGTCTTCGAACACCATGAGACTTCTAAATCCAAAAATGCCTAGATCCTATCCAAAAAGTCGTCGCAAGTCTATTGATTTCCCAAACTTGAAAATTGGCAACTTGGTGAATGAAACTTAATAAATTTCACCCCATCCATGCTTGTATCATTCTCCATTTCCTTGAAAAGATTCGTCCTCGAATTTTGTCTTTAATTGAATATTTTTTTGATTTTTTTGGCATTTGATATTGTTGTTGGACCTTAAGGTAGTGTGAACCCATCACAGCCATGGGTCTGAAATTGGGCCTTGAGCCTCGTGTCATTCCCCCCTTCCTCAAGAATATTCATCCTCGAATCTTTAGTTGCACAAAAAGAAAATGGATTAGAATAAATAACAATAAAATGAAAAAAAAAATACTTACCTAAGCTTTCTTGTGCGCCAAAACTATCTCTAGGATTAAATATATTATTTTGATCTCCCAAATCAACATGGATCAAGTATCTCTCCTTCAAAAACAAACCATCAACACTAAAAAAAAAATATTAGGTACATGAGTGTACAAGTAAAAAATAACCTGTAGCTTTCTTTGAATATACATGGTCATCCACAAGAATTTCCAACGATGAGTCAAGAATTTCACATAATTAGAAAAATCAAGTAGGTTAATATTATTATGTAAAAATTCATATTTAAAGTCTAAGGTAGAAAATTTTGTTGCAAGATTAAATGCATGAGGTTTTGTAATAAACTTGTCGAGTGCAACAAAAGTAAGCTTTAAATATCCAGATAAACCCACAAAATCAATTGAATTTTCAGATTATTGTTTATTGAAACTTGACCAATGAAAAAACATGTCATAAGGAAAAATAAAATCAATAGCATACTTATAAAAAACATTCAAGGTATGCCTAATATTTCAATTTCCGATGTATCATTACTTTTCTGAGCTTTTAGCACCTATGGAGAATTATCAATGTTCAACTTACCTATTTCCCACAAGTAAAATCGTCTATCAATGGTAGAGTAATATAATTGGGAGTCCATCAATGGATCCTTGAAATCTTGTAACAAAGAAACACTACTAAACAAATTTAAGTTAGGGTTAGTTAAAACATAATCATTCTTCATTTTTGTATGGGTATTTTCTTTGCTTTTCATTTTCTTTTTCCACTTGAAAACTCTCTAATTTTACCTCATATGGATTTTCACTCACCAAATTTGGACTATCAAGTAGACTTTTATCACTCAAGGTCTCTTTTCTCTCTGTCTTTTCAATTTTTTCTTTCCCCTTAACCATCTCACAAAATTTCATCATTTTTAGTTGGTCCTTATACACATCTTTGGGCTCCAAAGGGGCTAAAGAGTATTTTTTTTTCCTTTAAACACAAGGGAGTAACGGTTCAATTTGCCATGGTGTACTACATCATGATCATATTGCCATGGTCTTCCAAAAAGCAAATGAGCAACATGCATGGGAACTACATCACACCAAACCTCGTCAAAATAATTGTCAATTTTGAATGCAATTAAGGACTATTTAACTACCTTAATTTTCGAACTTTCGTCAAGCCATTGTAAGTAACATGGCTTAGGATGATTTTGACAAGGTAATAAAGCATCCACTAAAAAGCTACTCACCACGTTAGCACAACTACCACTATCAACAATAAAAGAACACAATTTTCCTTGAATTAAGCACCTCGAGTGGAAGAAGTTAGTTCGTTGCATTCGTCAAAATCGTCTTGTACTTGAATACTAAGGGATTGTTGCATTACAAGATAACGAGACTTAAGAAATCATCCCCATTAGTAGGAGATTCCAAAACCTCTTTCATACTATGTCTGTGTATCATTATGAGAGGCTGGAATAAATATACTCAAAAAAATGATTAAAGAAAATAAAACCTTACCGTTATACACTCGCAAGAATGATAAAAACTCTAAGAAGAAAAAAAAGTTAAGAGTTTCTCGCTTGTAATTTTTAAAGAGTAATCAAACTCAATAATATTAAAAAAGATGTGAGATCACTCTCTAACAAAGGTAACCTAAGGCTTTAAGAAGCCAAAAAAAACTCAACTCTAAAGGAAGTAAGTTGCGCAGAGAAAGGAGAGGCAACTCTTTTCGTACCTATGAACCCAAGAAACCATAATGTGTTAGAATGCGTAATAGAATAAGAAAAGCTAAAACAAAAGAAACTCTAATGCTAGAATCAAATATAATAAACTACCCGACCAAAAAACCCAAAATAATGGAAAAATAACTTGAATTTTTTTTTGTTTGAGGTGTTCCCGATTTCCAAAAATCATGAAATTTAAACTGTAGTCTCCTCAAATAATATAAATCTAATCTGAAAAATTTTGACACAAAATTCAGCCCACAGAATAATTTTTTATTTTTCATTTTTTTTGTTTTTGCACTTTTTGTATCACTTTTTTGTGGGTAATATTTTTTATATTCTAAGAGAGTGCCAAGAATCAATATGTAAAATTTCAGATCGTTTGGAAAGAGTTTACCCACTGAAAAATATTTTTTTGAAAACTTTCTAGGTAAAAAGAGAAAAAAAAAATTGTTTTGAGACTGTTTGCTAGAAACCAATTTTTTAGAACACAAAGAACACCTAAAACGCTTGAATCTGATACCAAATGATATAAAATTGGAGTGGAGGAAGCGATTGTTTTGAGACTGTTTGCTAGAAACCAATTTTTTAGAACACAAAGAACACCTAAAACGCTTGAATCTGATACCAAATGATATAAAATTGGAGTGGAGGAAGCGAAAAAAGGATCGAGTTCAAGTTGTTAGACTCGAAAATGAAAATATTTGGATCTGATCAGAAAGAAGAAATAAAAAGTTTAGAAATTAAAGAAAATGAAACTACTAAAAGAATAAATTGAAGAATTAATAATAAATAAATAAATAGACGAAAGTTAAAAGTGGAAGATGGAACGAGTAAACCGATGAATATGATAGATAGAATGATACCTATCCAGTTGAACCCTTTGAGATATAAATCTCAACAAACTCAGTTAATGGCTTTAATCAACCCTCCAAGAAATAATTCTTGGAAAATTGATGGGTGAAGAATGGATTCTCACGACCCCTTGAAGAAAATCGAGAAGAAAACTACTTCTAAAAATCACAAGAATGAAATCTTGTGCAAAGAAATAAACTCCTAGAGTTGTAAACTTTATTAATGAAAAATTTGCTTGCTTAATAAACAATGAAGAAGCTTTTGTATAGGGTTAGCTAAATAAATCTAAATAGAACTCTTAAGTATACTAAAACTCTAATTAATCTAAATAAGTAGTAGTTTAAACTAAACTTTTTTGTTGACATAAAACTCCTAAATAACTTAAACTACTTAATAATTATTAAAAATTCGGAATAATAAAATAATAAGTGTTACACCAAAACCCGAAATCGTTGTCGGTTAGGGTCCCGATGTCTATCCTGTCATCTATCTCAGATTACCTCTCAATATTGTTTCAATTAATCATATTTTAATAAAGTAATACATGATGCATGACATAAGTCATTAATTAAACAACAACACAATTCAATAAGGGTAAGAATGTCATTTCCATGATTTTTGGAGACTTCTACCGGTACTTGTTGGATAAGTATCGGTAGTAATTAAGTCAATAAGTAATTCAAAAATAGTGAAGATTTCTACCGATACTTGTGATAGTTTTACCGATACAAGTCATGCTTCTACTGATACTAAAAAATCCAAAGAGCTAAGAGCCTTACCTTGCAACTTCTACCGATACAAGTACCTAAACTACCGATACTACTGTGAATAGAACTATCGATACAATGAAAATCAATGGCTAACCTCTTTCCTATCTGTACTAATACCGATACATGTAAGGGTTCGACCGAAACAAGCATGCAGACTTCCATATTCACACTAGTTCTTAACCAAATTTCATTGCATAGCCATAAAGTACAAAGACACTTATCTCAAGTGTTCCATGAATACATATTCCATTCATTTTAGTGCATGAAGCATACTTCAATACTAAACAAGTACACACCAAATAGAATTCACCATTTAACAAAGGTTTGACAAAGGATCAACGAACTCAAACAAGTTATACAAAAGACAAACATCATCTTAGTACATGCCATATAACCAAGTGATGTAAAACTACCAAACGAGCTTCCGGGATAGTGTGATGTCTTCGAGGTAATCTGATCTTCAACCAGTAAAACGAAATCTACAAAACAACAACAAATGCACAAGTAAGCTTTCTAAGCTCAGTAAGTTTGCAATCATTGTAACACAATACAATATTAAGCTTTTCAACAACATAATCAACCGAGTCTTAAGTCTTCCTTTAAGCAAAATCTCATGTTCATATCGAGTCACAAGTCTTCCTTTAAAATATAACCTCATACTCCTTCTGAGTCATGAGTCTTCCTTAAATAATAATCTCATGCTCTTCCCAAGTCATGAGTCTTCCTTTTAACATAATCTCATGCTCATCCCGAGATATGAGTCTTCCTTTTAACATAATCTCATGCTCATCCCGAGACATGAGTCTTCCTTTAATATACCTTCATGCTCATCTCGAGACATGAGTCTTCCTTTAATATGCATCAAGTGGTTTCAAGAATCTCCACAATAACCAATAGATAGCAGTTCAAGTATGAAATTTAACAAACGAACTTACCGGACGAAATTGTAGTTCAAGTATAACTTTAGGGACTATTCTATGATTTTCCCCTTCCCACGATCTTTGGCTCGATCTTGATCTATCACAATAAATAAATCAATTCTCCCATTAAATCATGTAATTTAATCAATTTACACATATAAATCCTTTGTAGGAAAAATTACAAAATTACCCCTAACCTTTTCATTTATACTCAATTTAGTCCTTAGAGCCAAAACATGCAAAACAACCATTTCTAATTTTACCCTTAGCCAACCGAATACTCTAGGACACAATCTCAACTCATTCATACAATTATTTCACATCAAGGATATGTATTTTTACCATTTTTACAATCTAGTCCTCAAACTCTAAATTCATCAAAAATAACTTTTCAAACATACTAAACCCAACCTTAAAGCTTTCATATCTTCCATAAACTTTCAAAGGCAAGCTTATTCATCAATGAAAAAATTTATAACATTTGACATAATCACAAATTAGTCCTTGTATTAATTGGAAATACGAACTCAAAAATATAAAAATTACTAAAAATGATTAACATTTGCATACCCAAATCAAAGCTCAATTTTAGGAGTTGGAAACACTAGTTCATTATCTCCCTAGCTGTATGGAAGAAGATGAAATGAGAAATATGATGAAAATTTTTGTAATTTCTTTCTTTTTAATTCATTTATATTGTAATGGCAATTTTGTAATTTTTGTAACTTTCATAATTAAGCTCATCAAATCACATTTAGCTTTAATTAATCACTCCTTATTCTATTAAATATCATAAAATTCCACTAACTTAACTTTTATTGGCTAAGTTACATATTAAATCCTTCTAATCAACAAAGTCTACCTTTGCACATTTTTTTCAATTTAATCCCTTACACTCAATTAACTATCTAATCGTTAGAATTTCTTAATCGAAATTTATTACGGTACTAACGACATATAAATATTAAAATAAATAATATTTACGACTCGACTCATCAAAATTGTGGTCTCGAAATCGCTGTTCTGACACCACTTAAAACCGAGCTATTATAACTCTCTCCCACAGGGATATTTCGTCACGAAATTTCTTACTAGTAAACAGGTTGGGATATTGTGATCTCATTGATGCCTCTATTTCCCAAGTTGCTTCTTCCAACCCGAGACAATTCCACAAGACCTTTACCAGTGGCACTCTTTTGTTTTGCAGCTTCTTTACCTCACGAGCCAAATTTTTAACCGGTTCCTCTGAATAGAACAAATTCGACTGTATCTCAACCTCACAGGGTGTAATCACATGAGAAGGATCTAATCTAGATTGTCTTAGCATCGAAATATGGAATACATTATGAATCTTTTCAAGTTCTGGAGGTAGAGCTAGCTTATAAACTATAGGACCAACCTGCTTGATGATCTCATACGACCCAATAAACCGTGTCAGTGGATTCAGCACTTCGTAATAATCTTTTGTGCAAGCACCTTGTTTGCATGTTACCACAACAATTTCATCTATCACTGATGGTTCTGCATCCTAGCTCCATTCTCATTGTCATCCACGGGTCTATTCTAAAACTATAATTTCTTTAGACAGATTCAAAATGGGATAGCAACTTGACTACCTAAAATTATTAGCATACCAATCCTCCCACAGGAAAAAGCTAAAGCCACAAAGAAACCAAGTCTCATTATGCCATTCATCTGCTGCTACTGTGCTTCCATATGAGATGAATAAGAATTTCAAGCTTATAATCAACATTGATAGGAATAAGCAAATTGAATTCAACACCCTTAGCTTGTCTGACCTAAACCCAAACTTTTACTCACCTTCAGGCAAAATTGTTTCTTCACAAAATGCAGGTGCAGTCGTCCCCACCCCACCCCACCACCAAAAATAAAAACATAAACAGGGAAAAAGGTTGAAATCTTGACAACTTAGTGAAATTGCTTACCAAAAGTATGGCATAGCCCTTTGACCGCATCAAAGTTCTTGTATGTATAACCAACAAAATTTAGATCTTTGGGTGTTAAAAGCATCTGCATTAAGTAGGAAAAAAGATAGATAAACTCCAACATGTTTTTGCATGTTAGTCGATACTCACAACTATATATAAATAATATCAAGATATAAATATAACATGAACCAAGCATTGTGGTTTTTGTGGACAAAAATGCATACTCATCACATCTATGCAATTGTTGTTCTCACAAGTTATTAATAGAGATATTTTTTTAAGAAGAGAGAACACTAATTGTTTTGTAAATTGACATATTTTCAAAAGGAATAGGTTCAATAATTGCATATTCATAGCCTTATCAGATCATATTGCATGGCAAAAACTAGCCACATACTAAGAAAAAAGTGTAAATAAGAAGAAATACACTAGTTGGAAATATTATATGTTACAAACCTTCCGTGAAGGTCCCGAGCTAGTCCTTGCTGGTGCTGGTGCATCCAACTGGAGAGAATTCCAAAAGTAGTCAATTTATGAGAAAAAATGATATTTTTAATTTCACCAAGATGGATAAATAAGTAGTGAACAAAGGGATTAGTATTTGGAATAAGCAAAAACTGAAGAAACAGAAAAGGGGGAATTCAAGTTATACTTCATCAAACTTCATAAAATTTTGAGTATCTAATTCCCCATTCACTTCAGGTTTAAATGCTGCCTCCATCTCATAGAGTTTATCCCATACAACGTCATTGAACCAAGGATGAGCCTGATAAAATCAAATGTCAACAACCTAATTAGGAACAGGAAGTTGGTAGAAAAGGAAAAACATCTCAATATATCATGATCTTACTTTAATTTGATGTGCCCCTCCAGTACCCAATCTGTGGTAAACATCACACAGCAATCTACATATGAGATCCTTTGCCTCATGACTTATACTTGAATCTTCAGGAAATCTTAGGTGACTTTTCCAGTGCACAATCTGAAAAATGATTTATGATCAAGATGTTAGGGAAAGAGTGATATCACCATCAAGAGTGACATGTCTAAAACTCGGCTGGGGGCAACAGACATAATGCAGCATGCATAACAAAACCAAAAGCAGTCATGGTGCATAGGTGTTACAACTAAACTTTTGAGGA